>JAYJMB010088066.1:0-20113 GCA_036873735.1 Pouteria campechiana
ATAGTCCCAGAGGACAAAACCGTGCGGGCTGCGGCCCAAAGCGGACAATACCTCGGTGGGAGGCCAGGGCGTGACAACTTTATTTTGGGTTTTAAGATTTCCACTACCAAGGGATTACCCTTGTAGTAGTGTTTTGTCGTAAAGTGTTTCCTGATGAACTTGGAGAAACTCGATGGTTAAGAGTTCTTAATAATCTAAAAGAAACCATGGGAAGCGCAATTCCAAAGTAGATAGTTGTAAAACCCTGCCTAGGGGCCTATGAGTTTTACCATTACCCTGTAATTTTTCTATTGCTAAAAGAACTATTTTGCCACAAATCATGCAAAGTCTAGCCTAAATTATATGTATCCAACCTATGTATAAGTGAATCATTTATAAAACTAAAATTTCAATAATTATAAAGCAAAACCATAAATCATCAAACTAGCCTAATTTAGCCACACACTGCCTAGAATTTGAGTCACACTATGATGGCAATAAATATTACTCATCTATCTATAATATCATACACATTTACCACTGTGACATGCCAATATATATACATGATTATACATACCATTATACATCCAAAATTAAATTATTACAATTTTGAATGATTATACACACATATACATACAACACAAATAGTATATTCAATTTTGGTTTACAAGCACCAACTTTCAATTAGTCTCCGATTCTTGACCTATCAACTAAAAACATATAATAAGAAGGTGTGAGTCTGAGCAAACACAGTAAGTAGGCTAAATAGAAAACCATAGTAAAATAGAACAACATGTTCTAAAACCCAATATAACAAATCATGAATGATTACCTCACAATGTAATCTTGAAAATATCATAAGGCTCAAATCCTCATTACATCAATGTATATTTTATATCATTCTATCATATCACATATCACAACCGAACATAGTCTAACAAGTTTAAGTCATTCTAACTTAAGATATCATGGATCATACCTTGATAGTGTCATACAATCACTCTGTATCATAATTGTGCCCTTTAGGCACAACCCACATCTTATAACAAGCATTAAAATAATCCATGTATATCATTATGAAACCTTTCTCATTCCATTAACATATCCAGTTACATAATATAACAACAACTTGCTCTTGGAATATTGATAATCCCTATCCATACACATATTAGTGAATACTCACAATCCCTTCATCCACACATTCATTCACTCAAATAAGATATAATCAGGAGATACCACTTATCTCCAACTAGGCACCCATTTCATACATATGGACATAAGATATAATCAGGGGATACCACTCATCCCCAACTAGACACCCATTACATCATGTAAGACATTCATACATGTAGACATACAAGTAGCAAAGATTCTATCTCATAATCAAACATATTTATATCTAGCAAATGGGATATTTACTATTCTCATCCATTCATACATGCCTATACAAAGCATAGGATATCCATTATCCCCATTCACTATTACATTTAACTTGAAAATGACCCTACTTACCTCAAGGAAGTACACTCTTCAGTCCCCAAGTTCCATGATTTTGCTTATCATTCGCTGCTCAAATGGCCCTAAATATACAACATATAACACTATTGAAAATTCATGTGTCCAAATGAGAATTTCTATTCCAGTTTCAAAAACTAGCCTAAGGATTTCATTGGGCATATTATTAGGATTCATTTGCTTCCTTAACATCATCTCACTCCTCAAGTCAAGTTAATTAAACATGATTTGTTTCCCATCATTGCTCCCTACAAACATAATAGTTCACTTATAAGAGCAGTTCTAATTGAAGTATCCAAGTTAATTTAATGAGTTTATACATAGCACAATTTGTCCATATCATGGTCCAATTATAGGTATTTTTCCAATTATATTTCAAGGCATAGTCTATTGGTAATAAGTCATTAAAATGTCTATTGGTAACCGATTAAGGCCACTATAGAATCTTGTGACCACACTCAGTTTCCCAATCAATTACACTTTAAAACAAGTTAATCTCTTATACAAATTTATTAAAGTTTTAGGGTTATAACCAACCCTTATACATAATTCATTATTTAACATAATTAACATCTCAACAATGTCATAATTTCACTAATGAACACTAATCATGAACAAATTATTGTCCAATATCATAAGCCATGAAATTTCCACTATAGAGAACAACTATTGCTTTCCAAGCTCATGGATAAAAAAACACATAGAGTTTCCATGCCTAATTCACTTCAAAGCACTACTATCCAGGTCTTAATCATTTCCCCCATAATTTTAACAACACTTCATATTATATTCCCCAATTACTTTACTATTCATGAAACTCTAAGAAAGCAAAATCATGAAATTCATGGGGAGTAGAGAGGCTTACCATCATATTCAAGCGTGGCTCCCTCCCTAGCATAAGGATTAGGCTCTAATCTTCACCAATCATCCATGGGTTGTAGCAAAATGGGATTTCCCTCATCATCTGCTACTCAAACAGGTTAAAAATCAAGTCTTAGAAGTGTAGGTGATGGATTAAATGCTTAAACTAGGATTTTCCTTAGTAAAATTAAGCCAAATGGGGTATAGGTGTTGGTCCCATGTAGTAGATAGCTCAAAAGAGGAGGGGTGAATTGAGCATATGAAAATTATGGCCAAGTAAAAATTAACATGCTGAGTAGAAACAATATTGTAATGCATATGTGATTTTCATATTTGTTTAATCAATCATGGTATCTGCTCCACACATAGATTTAGCTTTCCTTAGCTGTTCTCATTTTAGGCATGTTATAGTGTGTGTGTGTGTGTGTGTGTGTGTGTTTGTGTGTGTGTGTGTAAGATATGTGTGATGTCATAATAGGATAATAGCATGTAAAGTAAAGCAATGAAGCAGACAATACACAAAATGATTTTGATAGTGGTTCGGGCACCCCATCCCTACATCCACTCTTCTAAGAGCACACACAATGTGCCTTGGGTTCTACTAGCAATTATAATGGAATACACTAGTGCTCCCAACACTCTTCTAGATTCTATCTCTAGGTGGCATAACAAGTATTCCTAGCACTCTTCTACATTCCAGCTCTAGGGGGCATAAATCAGTGTTCCAACCACTCTTTTGGATTCAAGCTCTAGGGGGAATAAATCGGTGTTCCACACACTCTTCAGAATTTCAGCTCTAGGGAGCATAAACATAGTGGTTTCCCTGAGCTCACCACCAACTCATATGGCTGATTAACAATACTCAATTTTTACATCATTATGCCTCTTTCCTAGGCTGATTTATACAAAGTTTAAGCACATACAAAATGATTACTCGTTGAAGTACATTATATATCAATACTCTAGAAATATGATTAAGATAGATCTTTGAGGGTCATCATCTATCAGCGCAATGGAAATTGATTATATCTTGGAGTAACTAAGAAAGGTTACTCGGTTAAGCTCATTTTCTCCTTTTTTATCTTTCTCTCAGCATCCTCAATCTTATTCATTGACACTACACTACCTTTATACTTCTTCAGAATTTTTTGCATGTTAGAGGTAGATGGCTTCCATTGAATGTTGAAGACCATTCTGAATTTTCGCCCATTGAAAGGCTGCCTTCTTGATAAACTCATTCTAGCTAAAAAGCCTGCAATGTCTTCCTTAAAGAAGATGCAATTTTTGGTTTTGGCAAACACTGGATGAAAACATTCTACACGAATGACTCTTTGACTCATTTGGAAAGATGCTCATTAAGCTCAAAGGGACACAACCTCTACGAGTTGAAATCTTTATCAAAGTGAAGACTGCTTTCCTTTGAATTTATTTCCATCTCTAACTTTGTTTAGTAGTTTAATAAGAGTTACTTCAAGTGAAAGTTTGACAGGAGAGTATAGTCAGCATTGTTTGGTATAAATAGCTTCTACTCGTCATGATGTGCCATAGTGATTCGGTCATAATTTGTTTGAGGACTTTGTCTGATCAAGTCCTAATTTATCTCTTGTAAGTAATAGAAAAATTGACTCTAAGTAGATTTGTGAGATGTAGTGGACAACTTCATTTATGTAATTTTTTTTGAGTTTGTTTTAGGTCTTTTACTTTGTCTTCTAGTTTGTCTTTTATAAGTAATAGATGAATTATGGAGGCACAAACAAAGTTCTTCTCTTACTGTTCACCAAAGGAAGTTCTTTCACTAGACGAAGTTCTTTTCTTACTGTTCACTAGATGAAGTTAGTTAGTTTGTTGTAAGTAATAGACAACTCTTGTTAGTGCGGATAAGGCTTCTTCACAGTAGATGAATTGAATTTGTCTATGATTTATCTGTAGAGAGCTATAGATGAATTTGCAAGGTGCAGACAAATCCTCTTTCTAGCAGTTCATCTATTGGTTTGTCTGTCAAAAGTAATAGACAAATTCTAAAGGCACAGATGTTATTTTTCCGATAGTTCATTTGTTTGTTTGTCTATTGCAAATAACAGACAAATTGTAGAGGCATAGATGAATCATCTTTTCAGCATTCCATTTGATGGTTTGTCTTTTGTAAGTGGTAGACAAACTTAAAGATGAAGATGAAAGACAAAGTAATCTATTCATCTGTGGCCACTATGCTGCTTCTAGTTCATCTGCAGTAAGTTGTAGATAGGTTCTTTATTCTTCTTATGTTCCAGATAGACTTTATATAAGAGACAAATGCTTGATTAGTTTAACTTCATCTTTAGCTCTTCATTTGTCTGAGTTCAACTCCATTTCGTCTTTGCTTCTACAATCTGAATTTATGTTTGTGTTATGGATAGATGTTTGTATGAGAAATTATCTGGCTTGTCTGTGGAATGATTTGTCTAAATCTATGTGAGGCAGGTGTTATCTTATAGTGTCTTTATCTATAGAAGATTTATTTGATTGCTTATTAAGGCTTGAATGTCATAGCTTCATATATGCTTTGTGGCTTCTTTTCAAAGTTTTAGTATCATTCTTTCTATGTATTTTATCTTCTCTTGGTGTAGTGGATCTTGTTTATTGATGTATTCTCTGTATACATTGTCCACTGTATTTGAGTTGCTTTCCTATATATTATTTATATTTATCTCTACAATACTTGGGAACACAACTATTAGTACCACAAGTGTTCACTCATATGTTGTTGCTCATCATCAAAACTTGGTTTTTCATCATATATACCTCTTATTTTGACAATAGGAATAGGGGGGTTTTGCACATGGAGGAGAAAAATGAAACAGTGTGAAGAAATGAAATGGATTCACCTAAAAATGTTGGTTCATCAACTTTTAACACTGATCAGTGCCGTGGCTCCCAAAATGTTGGACACCTACCCCGACCACCTCTTGAACCAGCATTGCAAAGCTAGAATTGGCCGTCGCGGCTCTAATGTCATTGCCCCCACTTTTTATTGGTTTTTCTTTCCTCTTTTGCTTTGTTTCTTGTCCATCTTATTTCCTTATTTCTCATCCATGTTTATCATGATTTTTCTCCCTTAATAAATTATTAAAATTCATAATAATCCCCACAAATAACCAAGAGTCAATTCATGCAACTACTCACACATATGCTTAATGACATAGTCACATACTCACATACATTTCATGTATACTTATACCTTCTCATGTTCAAAATAAATTTTGTTTACCTTGATTCATTACTATAGTCAAATGAAAAATTTTTATCCCCCTTTTTAACACCTCAGGTGTTACAACAGTGGAACCCTAGGTTGGGGTACCTTGATGAGTGAAGTAGGTTTTGAGTTGGTCCAAACCACTATAATGTAACACTTGTGTTGTTTGAAATCTACTCATGAGTAAATGGGTAGAGTTTGAACCATGAATTCTATAAATTTCAATATTTTGGGATAGATAAAATTAAGAAGAAGAAAAAGAACCTAAGTGATGATTTTGAGTAAAGTCATGCATATAACTTGAATAACTAATGAAGCATGATTATTATGTATAATGTGATGTGTATGAGGTATTGAGTTAAAATTTTGGGATAAATTTGGCATTTTGAACTATTAAGTTGAAAGTTATATAAAAAGAACTTAATAGGTGAATTTGAGAAAAATCATGTATTTGAGCTATACAAAGGATCTAAACTAGTCATCATACATATTGTAATATGTGTGAAGCATTAGGTTGAGTATTGGATGCAACTTAGAATAAAAATAGCATATGGAGTCAGTTATAGCAGAAAATTTAGTTAAAAAGAACTGAATAGGTGATTTTTGGCAATTGGCCTCAAACGAGGTAGAAAATAGTACAAACATGTCCCATTTAATGTATATGATATGTGGAAGGTGATAGTTATAATGTTTAAAGTATTTTATGGGAAATGGGGCTATTGATGATTTTGTTTAAGTACAATTTCAAAAATTGAATAGATTATTACAATGGACAAGTTATTATTTGGACTTAGGGTGAGAATTAATTTCTTAAATGAATATTTGAGGATGATTATGTATGAAATTAATGCAAAAATGAACTAGTTAAAAGTTTAGTGATGATAGATGAGAGAAAAGTGGAAATTTTGGAAGAAAAAAACTAAAGGGGCACAAGCGTGTATTATAAAAATGCTGAATTTGAAAAAGGGGTCATTGTGATTGATTTTGGAAATGGATAATGGACTATTTTAAAAATGTGTTCAACATGAAAGTTGTAGATAATGAAATTATCTATCTAATGGAAGAAAACTAACTTAATTCTGATGTCATATAAGGAAGTCATGACTAATATACCAAAATTATTCCAAATGATGAAAAAATAACAAGATGAATGAGATAGGTCAATTTTATTAAAATTATTTACATATTTGGGGGATGATTTGGAAAACGTGATTACCATAATAGTTGTATCCCTTGAAGTTTTCTTTCTAATTTCTCAAAAATTAGGTCATTTGGACATCGTATGTAAAATTTATGATAAAATTACTATCCCTATGCCGAACAGAAAGAACTTGGCCGGCAAGCCACTAGAAAATCAAGATTTTGGAATCCAGCAAGACCTTGCCATGGAAAGGCAATTTTCTTCCATGGCAAGGCTCCAAAGATTGATGTTTTTGCCTATCCAATGCATCCTTCTTGCTGCAAGGCTTCTCACTACCACAACAAGGGTCTTATGATGCATCGAAGCACTGGAAAATCTTATCCTTCTAAGCCCTAAACCCATTCAATTTTTCATTTTCCATTCTATTTCTTCCCCTAACACCGTTCTCATGTCCCTAAACCCTATTTAGGTAAATCCTTTGCTTGATTTACTAGGAAACATGATGATTTAAATGGGTAGTCACTCAAGCCATTCTTTTAGCTTGGGTTTCAATGTTTACACTATGGACAATGAATGAAAATATGATTTTCTTCAGATGGAAGATGTCAATGGCAGCTTGGATCTTGAATCTTCATTTATAGATGTCAGTCATACTTGATTTACATGGTAAGTTATTTCTCCCCATCCAAAATTGTGTTTTTATGCTAGTTGTAAGTTTTATGAACAATGAGATTTAAGGGATTTTATATAGATGATGGAGAGATTTTGAATTCCCTCTCTGAAGAACGAGCTCAAAGTTTCAAAATAGGAATGCAGAGGTTCTGAGTTTAGGGTTTTTGAAGGGGATGAAACTTTTGATGTAGTGTATCAGAAGTTTTGTGTGGAATAGAAGTTCAACAGAACTTCTATATTTATGACCTCAAAAGTTCTGTTGTATATATGTAGAAGTGGTTTTGATGTGCAGAAGCTCTAAAGCTATTAGACCCGTAAGTTAGAAGTTCTAAGGAAGTGTCACAGAACTTCTGTGTTAAGTGAAAGCAATTATGAGATTATGTCAGAACTTATGTGCGATTTCTTATGAACTCTGAGTGTTTTGACAGAATTTCTGAGTTACTTATGAGTCATTCTGAGTAATGTAACAGAGTTTTTGAGTTATTTCTAAAGCATTTAAAATGAAGTTCAGAGATTCTAAATTACTTCTGACATACTTCTGAAACATTTTTATTTAATGTTTATGAATGTTTTTAGGCAATCAGAAATTAGGATTAAACATGTATTTCATGCGCATGGATCAAGTACACCAAGTTCTCTTCTAATTTTACAAAATCTATCTTCTAGAAGAGGTTTTGTAAAAATGTTTGCTAACTAATTTTCAGTTGGTACATATTCTAAGCAGATATCATGGTTTTGTACATGGTCTCTAATGAAGTAATGTATGACTTCTATGTTTTTAGTTCTGGAATATAATACTGAATTCTTTGTGAGATTTATTGCACTAGTATTATCATCCAATAGGAGTATCAACTATTTCAACTCATAATCATTCAATTCTATTGCATCCATAAAATTTGTGTACAACAACTACCTATAACTACATATTCAGCTTTGTTGAACATTCTATCTAGCTCGATTTTGATGATGAACATTCTTAACCAAGTAAGTTTTGATGATGAGCAAAGACATAAGTGAAACATTAAGATACTAACAATTTTTTCTCAAGCATATGGCAGAAATATTATCCCATACTTAACTTGAGAATAATCCTCATAATGATCAAAGGAAGAAACCAAGTTAATGCTCATAAAAAATGAGTATATAAATTTCATATTTACTTAAAATAAAAAAATAGAGATCATAAAGCCTTCAAAGCATGCTTCGAAGCCAACAGGAATGTCTTTGGAGACATCAAGATGTGCTTTGGACTTAATCAAAAAGCTTTGGAGTCAACCCAAGATATGCTTCAGAGTCATCACAACATGCTTCAAAGTCATCATAAGCATACTTCAAAGTCAATAGACAAGCTTCAGAATCATCACAACATACTTCAAAACCAACAGGAAAGTTTTGGAGTCATCATAACAAGCTTCAGAAATAAAAGACAAGTTTCGGAGTTATCATAGCACAATTTGGAGCCAACAAGAAAGTTTTGGAATCATCATAGTCTGTTTCGGAGTCGACATGAAAGTCTAGGAGTTGTTACAATACACTTTGGAATTGACAAGACATACGTCAGAGTTAATTAAGCAAACTTCGGAGTTATGAAGATACACTTCAGAGTTAAACAGACACATTTCAGAGTAAATCAGATATGCTTTGGAGTCACAAAGACATGCTTCGGAGTTATGTAGTTACTCTTTGAAATCAATCAAACCTGCTTTGGAGATATCAAAATACGCTTTGGAGTCAACAAGCAATCTTTGGAGTCAGCAAACAAACTTCAGAGTTAGCAAACAAACTTTAGAGTCAGCAACCTTACTTTGGAGTCTTAAAAACCTTACTTCGGAGTCACCCTTTTCTGAAGCATCAAAAGTTTGAAAAATCCAAACTCTTCTTTGCAAAGATCTGTATCAGTTAAGAAGGTTTACCATTATTTTGGAGAATCAATTAGAGTATCCAAAATCATTCAAAGGATATGGTTGTTCACTTTTCACTTTTGAATAACTAAAGAAGATGCTTTGGAGCATCCAATACTCATGTGAACATTAAGAAAACTCAGTGACAAAGTTGCAGACCAATACTAGATTGCTACAAAGTCAGACATCAGACAAATTATAAGGTGAAGAAAAATATTTTCAAATGTTTGAAAGTCTGTCACCATCAGCAATGAAAAAATCTCTCTCAACCTATAAAAGAGGTGTTTAGATGCAAAAGAAAATATAGAACATATTGAATACACAAAAATACAAAAAAGCTAAAGTTTTAAGCATTCAAAATCTTCTTTCAAAGTTCAACTAAAATGGCTACAACTCTATCAAAGCTCTCAAAGTCTAAATCGCTTCTCAATCAAGGAGTTTGAATCTTTTACTCATATTGCTTATTCATTTACTTAAAGTTCTAAATTTATGTACACGTTTGCCTAAGTAAGAGGCATTAATTTGTATACCTTTTTAGTTTTTGGTAACACAAGTAGAGTACTTGGTGTTTATGTATTGAGACAAGCAAGTAGGGAAATTGCTGAAAGGATACAAGTTCATTAGTGAGCTTTGAAAACCAACAAGTTGTAAAAGTTTCTTGTTAGCTTGAAAAACTAGTAAATTGGTTGGTGAGCTTGTGGGAATACTAATGTGCATTTGATTAGGTTAATCAAGGTGTTAGTATAACCTGAGATCAGTAGAGGAAACTAACTCAGAGAAGTAGAGTAGAAACCCAGGAAGGGCCGAACCACTATAAAATTATTGTGCAATCTATTTTATTTATTCATTCAGCACTTTGATCATTTGATTTGGCTAAAAGTTTTAAAAGACCAATTCACCCCCCCCCCCTCGAGCTACCATTGTGTAAGGGACCAATAAGTGGTATCAAAGTAGGCTTCACTAGTTAAAGTTTGATTATCAATATATTAACTTGTGAAGAGATTGTAAACCTCCTTTATTTGATGGAACCAATTATGGGTATTGTAAAATGAGAATGCAAAATTTCTTGACTGCCACAGAATACTAGTTGTGGCTTGTAGTGAAAAATGAAAATAATGTCACCAACACAGAAGATAAATACACTCTAGAAGATATACAAGCAGTAGAATATGATGCTAAGGCAAAGAATTGCCTCTACTATGCACTACCTTCTTCTGAGTTTCAAAATTTTTTTGCATGTGATTCAACTAAGGAAATCTAGAACAAACTTAAGATAGCACATGAAGGTACAAATCAAGTAAAAGAAACTAAAATAAATCATCTAGTGTAGGAATATGAAGCCTTCTCTATGAAGGAAGCAAAAGATCTAACAAAGGTGATAGTAGAAGAACTCAAGGGATCACTCATGACCGATCAAGTCCTGATGAAACAAAAAGCTCCAGATGAAGTCAAAGGCAAGAAAATAATAGCTTTACAAGTAGAATAAAAAAATGAAGAATCTTCAGAAGAAGCCTCAACCAGTGAAGATGATGAGGATATAGCAATAATAACTAGAAGATTCAGAATATGCTCAAGAAGAAAAGAGTTAGAAACAATTCCAAGAACTTCAAAAGTAAAGATAAGAAAAAGAAAGTTCTAATCTACTACAATTGTAGCAAGCCTAGGCATATGAAATTTGACTGCCTAGAACCAGATAAAAAGTAAGGAAACAAGAAGAAAAGGTATAACTCTTACTTTGACAAAAAAAAATATTTCTAATAGCAGAAAATTTGGAAAGAAGAAGAAAGCTATGGCCGCATGGGAAATGCTAGAAAATATGATAAAAGAAAGCTCGAGTGAAGAAGAAGAAGAAAATAAAGCTCAATTCAGATCACTCAGCTCCAAACAAAAAGATCACGAAGAGCATCATACAAGAATACGCTTTATGGCCATCCACAATGATGAGGTAAATTCGAAACCTGAAATTTCTGATATTGAAGAATTACTAGAAGAACTTTATTAAGATTACAAAACATTAAAAGCTAAATACAAGGAAACTAAAAGAGAACATAAAAGAATAATTAATGAATGCTCCAAATTAACATAAGAAAATACATTGCTCAAAACTGATCAAAATATAAACATAGAACTTGAGCAAATCAAAGCAGAAAATCATGCTCTTAGAAGAACCTTAACTACTACCTTCTTTAGATTTTAAACAAAGAAATAAATAGGAAACCAAAGAAAGAAAAATCACAAAAGAAAACTAGAACCCAATAGAATATGATTTGGATTCCTAAAATAGTTGCTAAAGTTATAAATGCAATGATATATCTAGAAAACAGATTAGTAGCATCTAAAAAATAATGGGTGCCAAGATATTTTGCTAGTAACCCACTTGAATCCATTCCTAAATGCGTATCAAAAGTTATACCTTAATTTTATTACCATAGGTGTGTTTGAGAGCCATAGAGAATAGAAAATGGTACATTGATAGTGGTTGCTCAAGACACATGACAGGAGGAAGGGAGCTGTTCATAGAACTAAAAGCTATAAATGGAGGAACAATTACCTTTAGGGATAATGGAAAAGGTAGAGTGGTTGGAATTGGTAAAATTGGCCAACCTCCCTCTATTACAATTTTAAATATTTTACTAGTAGAAGGATTAAAACATAATTTTTTAATTATAAGTCAATTTTGTGATAATAGGTACAAAGTTGTGTTTGAATCTCATACTTGTTCAATATTAGATAGTTCAAATTCAGTTGTAGTACTTGGAAAAAGACATGACAATGTATATTTCATGGATTTAAATGATATCCAAGTCAAATGACTTCTTGTAAATAACAATGAACCCATGTTGTGGCCTAGAAGGCTAGGACATGCTAACAAAAATCTGATTGAAAGATTATATAATAAAGATCTAGTTGTTGGCTTACAAAAACTCAAATTTGACAATAAATTGTGTAATGCTTGTATAAAAGGTAAGCAAGTAAAAGAATCATTTAAGTCAAACAAAGAAGTATACATAACCAAACCCTTTCAATTGCTACATATGAATTTAGTTGGACCAACAAGAACAAGAAGCCTTGGAGGGAAACATTACGCATATGTCATTGTAGATGACTTTATTAGATTTACCTGGGTAATGTTTCTAACATCCAAAGATGAAGCTTTTTCATTCTTTGAGGTATTTTCCAAACGTGTATAGAATGAACAAAGCTCTCATATAGTTGTTATCAGGAGTGATCATAGTGGAGCGTTTGAAACTCACAGATTCACTGATTTTTGTGAAAATAATGGAATTCTTGAAAATTTCTCTACACCAAGAACACCCCAACAAAATGGAGTAGCTAAAAGAAAAAACAAATCCTTATAAGAGATGAAAGGACAATGTTGAGTGAATACAGCTACCCATAGTATTTTTGGGTTGAAGTAATGAACACGGCATGTTATATTATTAACAGAACTTTGCTAGATCTATACTTAACAAAACTCCATTTGAATTATATTATGGCAATAAACCAAATATTTTATATTTTCATGCTTTTGGTTGTTAGTGTTTTATTCTTAACAATAGCAAAGAAAACCATGGTAAATTTGAAAACAAGTCTGATGAAAGCATTTTCCTTCGTTATTCCATTGTTTGTAAGGCATTTAGAGTTTACAACTTGAAAAATAAGACTATAGAGGAATCTATTAATGAAAAGTTTGATGAAAACACTAATTCTTATAGGAGAATGAGTGATTTTGATGATGAGATAGGAGAACTAACAACAACAGTTGAGAAAATGAAAATACAAGACAAAGAAAGCAAAAATTCCCAATCAGAAACACAAATAGATGAACAAGAAACAGATGATGGACCATCCATCAGTGAGGTAAATAATGAAGGTAACAATACTTTTCCTAAAGATTGGATATTCATGCATGATCACCCTAAAAGTTAGATAGTTGGTAATGTATATGATAAAGTCAGAACTAGATCTTCTTACTACCAAATATTTTACTTTTATTTCTCAACTAGAACCAACTTGCATAGAACAGGCTTTAGAAGATGAAAACTAAATTTCAGCTATGTGAGAAGAATTAGACTAATTCAAAAGAAATAATGTGTAGACTATTGTTTCAAGACCAAATCATCAAACTACTATAGGAACTAAATGGGTCTTTAGGAACAAATTAAGTGAATCTGGAATTGTAGTAAGAAATAAAATAAGATTAGTAGCAAAAGGGTACTGTCAAGAGGAAGGTATTAATTTTAAAGAATCATATAACCCTGTTGCAAGAATTGAAGCCATTAGAATACTTTTTGCATTTGCATCCTATATAAACTTCAAGTTATATCAGATGGATGTAAAGAGTGCATTCTTAAATGGATTTATTAATGAAGAGGTTTATGTAGAACAACCACCTAAGTTTGAACATCCTCATAATCCAAATCATGTGTTCAAACTAAGGAAAGCCCTCTATAGTTTAAAATAGACTCCCAGAGCCTAGTATGAAATTTAAGCAAATTTCTCATTAAAAAAGGTTTTTCAAGAGGCAAAGTTGACACTCTGTCTTCATTAAACATGTAACAAAAGATATTCTTATAGTTCAAGTTTATCTTAATGATATAGTATTTGGTGGAACTAATTAAAATCTTTGCAAAGAATTTTCCAAGACAATGTAGGGAGAATTTGAAATGAGCTTAATGGGTGAACTTAACTTCTTCTTGGGATGCAAATTAAGCAGATGAAAGAAGGAATTTTCCTTCACCAAACCAAATACACAAAATAACTGCTAAAGAAGTTCAACATTGAAGATAGGAAAGGTATGGAACACTAATGAGTAGTAAATCAACAAAAAATGGACAAAGATGAAAAAGGTAAGTCTATTTGCCAAAAACTTTATAGAAGCATGATAGGATGTCTACTATATTTAACTACTAGTAGACCTGACATAAAGTTTAGTGTATGCATGTGTGCTAGATTCTAATCAGATCCAAAAGAGTCACATCTTATTGCTATAAAAAGAATATTTAGATATCTTTTAGATACACCTAATCTTGGATTATGGTATCTAATAGTTTCAAATTTTAATTTAACAAGTTACTTAGATGCAGATTTTACTGGATATAAAGTAATAGAAAGAGTACCTCAAGATCTTGCCAATTTCTAGGAAGCATGATTATTTTATGGCTCTTTAAGAAATAAACATCAGTAGCATTATCAACTACTGAGACTGAATATGCAGCAGCAAGCAGTTGTTGTGTACAAATCCTATGGACGAAACAACAATTAAACAAGTTGGCCTTAACTTTGTTAATATACCTATCAGATATGATAACACTACTGCTATAAATTTGACCAAGAATCCTGTTCTATATTCTAGAATTAAGCATATAGAAATCAGGTATCATTTTATTAGGGATCATGTTCAAAACCATGGCATTTGCTTAGAATTTGTCCCAACAGAAAATCAGCTAGCAGATATTTTTACAAAATCACTTCTCATCTGTGTAAAACATAAAATGAAATACATGTAACCTTTCATTTTCCAAGAAATGTATAAATGCACATTTAATTATCTATCTTGGTAATGATTGCTAAATGAACATGTATTAATGGGTAAAAAGGATAATTAATATGTAAAACTTAAAATCCAAAACTCAAAAAAACCCATTTTATAAAATTTCAGAGTTAAGTCAAATTTTATACTTTATGGCCTCTAAAGTTCACTTTGGAGCCTCCAAAGGCCCAAACAAAAGCCTTTGAAGTAATACATTGGAGCATCCAAAAATCCCAAATTGAATCATTGCCCCCAAAGGACCTCTTTCAGAGCATCCAAAGCCAAAACACATTAGTGTTTTTGAGTAATTTTAAACCAAATAGTAAAATTCGAAAGCACTCAATCCATTTAAGTGCTTGAAACCTCTTTGAAAACCTAAACACTTCTACTGTAAACTCTCGCTACCTCCCTTTCAGAGAAGACTCTCCATCTTCCCACTCTTTTCGAATCTCTATTTCAACTCTCTCTATCTCTCTTCTTGACTTCTCCAACATCTCATCTAGAAACTCTCATTTCCATTCAAAACCCTAGCTTTCTCTATCAAAATGGCAAGAACCAAAGAAGCAAAAATGAAAAGAAAGGAAAGGGATGATTCTCCACAAAGAAGAAGAACGAAAAAGACCAGACGAAAAGTTGATAGACTTAAGGTAATCTTTCTGAATAGTTCATCTAACTACTCTAGATTTTCAGAAAGATATGAGGATAAGAGAATAGTAAAAGGGAAAATCTTCAATTTTGAAGCCTTTGATATGCAATTACAAGTATCTAAATGGTTAAAATACCAAGGTTGGAATGAATATGTGAGTTATAGAGATAGTCTATACCCTAAACTTGTAAGGGCACTTATCTATAATCTCAACACAAGAACAAAATAATCATGAATAGGAGAAACAAAGATTGAACTATCCACAGAGAGTTTAATAAATTTTTTCAATCTCTCTGAAGAAGAACAAGAGATAGTATGGCCTTCCAAAGAAAAACTATTCTCGAATTCAGTAGAAACAGAAATAGATGAGAAGAAAAATTATCTTCATGCTAGTCATCTGAATGTGAATCTTAAGCTAGCATATTTTATTGTTATGAACGGTGTTTATCCTAGAAGAGGAGCTACTGGTGATGTGTCTAAAAATGATGCCAGAATTATGTAGGCATTGAAGAATAGGAGAAAAATGAATCTAGCCAAATTAATGCTAGATCAAATTCACCTGATCAAGAGCACTACAAGATTTCCCCTACCTTATGGAATGACTTTGACAAAATTGATGAGGAAAGCAGGAGTAAACTTTTCAAATGAAAATGAAGAACTCCCAAGAAATACAGACACATTAGATGAGAATACTCTGAAAAGGATGGGCTTTAAGCCAACAGCACAAGGTTGGATCACTGAAAAGCCTGGAAAAGCAACTCAATTAAAGGGATCCAAACCTTATGAAAGAACAGAAAGGAAAGATATCACAGAATAGGTCATAGAACTAAAGCAAGAGCTCTCCTCACATGAAGAAGAAGAAGGAATAGAAAGACAAGATTTCATGAGTCCACCGGTAGAAGCGAGAGAAGAATTCTCCAGTAGAGAAGATCAATCTGAAGCTGAGAGAATAGAAGAAGTTCCAAGAGAGGAACAAAGAACTGTCACAGAAGTAGTATTGGAAGAAACTTTGAGAGAAAATGTATTTAAAGAAACAGCAATAGCAACTATGCCATCACACACTCCCATCAGATCCCCGTTACCTATTTGACCAACTCATTCTCATCAACAATCCACCTCATCAATTCCCACTACACAATCAATCCCACTGCACCTAGAGGATAGACTGACAATGATTGAACACCATCTGTCTCCTCTAACTATTCAAATGAATAGAATGGATCATAATCTTTCCATAATCATGTCTTCCATGATCCTAAGAGCTGATAAGATTGACCAAAGACTTGATTCTCTACAATCTCTAACAGAATCATTCAGAGGCCAAGTCTATCATCCTCATTTCTCTCCACCTCAAACCCATTTCTCTCCACATCTAACTATCTTTCCATCACCACCACATCACTTCTCTCCAGTCAGAACCAACTCGATCATCACAGTGATGTCTTCTCGCTCACACTCACCTCCTCATCTATCATCATCATCTGTAATTCCAGAGGTTGCTCAATACCAGAGTAAACCTGCTAAAATTCTGTCTCCATCTCCTCCAACTCAAGCCTCCCCTTCATCACGTCCATCAGTTCCTGAAGTCTTTCCAAATATGTCTCGGGATTACCTTTCCAACCTCATCGATCCATTGTTAGATATGGAAAGTATCATATCATAGTACCAATTCCTAAATGGTACTTTCTTCCCCCAGGACCATTTGATGAACTAGGCTTCACTAAAAAAGATCTTTATTTGTTAGGAGAACTTTTTCCTAAATGAATTGATCAAGTTTTAGTAGAATGAGACTCACTCTTAATTCGTCCAGCATGGAGAAAAGCTTGAACTCCTCCAAAATCTCCTCCAAAACTAACTTTTGATAATCCTGACATTCTCATTCATATTGCCAATCCAATTAGGATGACTTTTTTTGAGTTTGCGAATAAAACCAAAATCAATTTTGAAGTTGCTAGAATGTTTTACTCTCGAAATATCATTATACCCTCTCAAGAATTGCCACTTTCAAAACTTGAATATCCTAACATTTTACATAGGATTCAACTTTTTCCCAATCCTCCATTGACTCCCAAAGGTCACACAATTCACATTCTTGATAGAGAGTCAATTCTTCAAGAGTACTTTAAGAAACTTCTTTAGATGCTTCCAGCATTAAAACCAATCCAAAAGTGTTTCCATCTCCCTCAGGTCCTAATCAATTCTTTATTCTGACTAAGGAAGAATTCTCTTTCTACAACAATGCTAACCTAGAGGCCATTGCTGACAATCTACCTCTTCTATACCCTTAACTTTCAGATCCCTCTATCCAAGATAGATTAAGACAGATACAATCTCCACCAATTACTTTTCAAAAATCAAAATCCTCACCACCTTCTACTAACCCCAAACCAAAACCAAAACCCAAACCATCTTCTTTAACACCTTCATCTCAGCCTTCATCCTCCAAACTGAAGAGGAAGCCAAGAATTCCACCTCCCAAGGAACACAAAAAGGCTCCTCTTGAAAGAATAGCCATGTACTATCAGGTATACACAACCCACATGAATGCCAATACGAAAGCCCTCTTAAAAGGGATTCCTATAGCATTTCCTGAATTGCTAGACCCAAAATTTTGGGAGAGAATTGACTTTATCTATGTATCAAGCTATAAAACTATAGCTTATACACATGAAACTCCTATAGTAATTCTCAAGGATCCACTTTTCATCCCATCTCCTCCACCAAAAAGACCCAGATCATCTTCCAAAATACCCAAGCCCTCTGCTACACCATACTCTTCTCAACCCAAACCCCCTCTTCCACCTTTCTTTCCCAAGACCTATAAAAGAAAACCCAAACCACCCTAATGACACTACTGCCTTTTACATTTTTTTCTCTCTAATGTAATTTTTCTTTCTCCTATAAAGAATTTTGACTTTGTGCATATGTTGTATCTGCAAATTTATCAATGACAAAGTTCTATATGTATGTAATCTTAGCCATCATTAGTCTTGAATATTATTGTTTGTTTCTTTCCACCTTTTCGATTATGACAAAAAGGGGGAGAAAATGTGAATGTATAAACTGGGAGAAAATGTATGTATACACTAAAAGAAAATGGTATGTGTATGTATAAATTGAGAAAAGATGTGCATAATAAAATGATATATATGAAAATTTCTTTCAATATAGTTAAAATATTGTGCATCCATTTAGGGGGGAGTTTCACTGAATTAATCAATAGAAATTTTATTGAAATATCTACAAATTAAGTTGCTTTAAGTTTACTGTTAGACAAGTTTTAAAAGGTATATCACTCACTATTTTGACATCATTAAAAAGGGGGAGAATGTTGAACACTCTAGCTTGATTTTGATGATGAACATTCTTAACCAAGTAAGTTTTGATGATGACCAAAGACATAAGTGAAATATTAAGGTACTAATAATTTATTCTCAAGCATATTGCAGAAATATTATCCCATACTTAACTTGACAATAATCCTCATGATTATTAAAGGAAGAAACCAAGTTAAGGCTCATAAAAAATAAGTGTATAAATTTTATATATACTTAAAACAAGAAAATAGAGATCTTCAAGTCTTCAAAGCATGCTTCGGAGCCAACAAGAACTTCTTCGGAGACATCAAGACTTGCTTTGGAGTTAATTGGAAAGCTTCAGAGTTAGCCCAAGACAAGCTTTAGAGTCATCACATCATGCTTCAGAGTCATCATAAGGATATTTTGGAGTCAACAGTAAGCTTCAGAATCATCACAACATACTTTGGAACCAACAAGAAAGTTTCGGAGTCATTATAGCAAGCTTTGGAAACAAAAGACAAGTTTCAGAGTTGTCATAACACACTTTAGAGCCAACAGAAAAGCTTTAGTGTTATCATAGTATGTTTTAGAGTCATCATGGAAGTCTCAGAGTTGTCATAGTACACTTCAAAATCAACAAGGCATACTTTGGAGTTAATTAGGCAAGCTTTGGAGTTATGAAGATACAGTTTAGAGTTAATCAGATATGTTTCGGAGTAAATAAGATATGCTTCAGAGTCACCAAGACATGCTTTAGCATCATGGAGTTACACTTCGAAATCAATCAAACGTGCTTTGGAGGTATCAAAATACACTTCGGATTCAGCAAGCAATCTTCAGAGTTACCAAACAAACTTTAGAGTTAGCAATCTTACTTCAGAGTCTTCAAAACCTTACTTTAAAATCAGCAAGCAAACTTCAAAGTCATCAAATAGTACTTTAAAGTTACCATTTTCTGAAGCATTAAAAGTTCAAAAAACTTAAACTCTTCTTTACAAAGATCTGTCACAAATAAGAAGGTTTATCATCATTTTGAAGAATCAATCAGAGTATTCAAAATCATTCAAATGATGTGGTTGTTCACTAGTCACTTTGGAGTAACCGAAGAAGCTGCTTCAGAGTATCTGATACTCATGTGAGCATTAAGAAAAGTTAGCGACAAAGTTGTAAACCAATACCAGATTGTTGTAAAGTCAGATGTCAAACAAAATGTAAGGTCAAGAAAAACATTTTACAACATTTGAAAGTCTACCATAGTGATGGCTCAAATTTAATACCTCGCAAGTGCACGGTCGATGTATAGTCTAGTGTGCTTATACAAGGGTCGATCCCAC
>JAYJMB010088067.1:0-20111 GCA_036873735.1 Pouteria campechiana
ATATATATATGCATGTATAACAACCTCAGTTGCTGGAAGGGGGAAAGATACTGCCCTGGGAACAACGCTTCCCCTAGTGGGGCAGGATACACTAGAAGATGTTCTAGTGAGAATTTAGAAGAAAGAGTAGCCAACCACCAAAAGCCCACTTGCAGCCTAGGTTGATCCCTGTCAATATCAGCCAATAGCATCATTCGCACCAATTTATTTATTTATTTTTTGACGGTGTACATTCTTCAAAAAATGAGAATGTCCAGGTTATTTCCTAGGGCCCCACCCATCAACGTCAATGAATTTAGAATGTATGGCCACCAGAAATTACAATCCCACTTTGGTTATTACAGAACTAATCCGAACAGTCAAAACACATTTTAAGCTTATTATATAACTGCATATTTAGAAAATAAGAAACAATAATATGAATACAGATATACTCAAGATGCACGGTTAGGACTATGACTTTTCATCATATATGATAAGTAATAGGCATGCATGGACAGCACCTTCTATGCTCCAGTTTACACCAATGTCATGTCAAGTCAAATATGTTTTCTGTGTACATCCACCTATCCATACTGAAAAGAAATTCCCATAGAATATTCTAATATTATTTTCTTATTACTTACCGCTGTTATATTTATTTATATTTTACCCTACAAAATGCATTAAATTTATTGTCTTAATGTTTCTTGGCCATGTGTATAATGCAGTTGGATGTGTGAAGCTGCAATTGGTGAGTTGATGGCAAGAAGTTCAGTTAATGCTATATCCTTGCTCTTCTTCCTCACCCTGCGCGTCTGCTTCCTACCTTCAGCTACTGCAGAGCACATCTTATCTTCTAATCAGTCGATTAGTGATGGAGATACTCTTGTTTCACCCAACAAGCTATTCGAGCAGCGATTTTTCAGTCCGGATGGATCGGAGTATCGCTACGTCGGGATATGTTATCACGACAAAATTCAACTCAATCGTCCTGTCTGGGTGGCAAACAGAGAAATCTCACTAGAAAATCCCACAGGAATTCTGTGGATGAGGGCTGATGGAAATCTTGTCGTAGCCTATGGCGGAAGTGGAAGTGCTGTGTGGTCGTCGACGGATGTATTGGCTCAAGAATCAAACGGCTCGACTGCCACGCTCGAAGACAACGGAAATCTGGTGGTGAGGGAAGCTAGCTCTGGAGCTGTCCTGTGGGAGAGCTTCGATCATCCATGCGACACGCTGCTTCCGGGAATGAAGATCGGCGTCGACCTCAAAACTGGAAGGAACCGAATGCTCACATCGTGGAGAAGACAGAATGATCCGTCTCCTTGAATATATGCCTTCGGCATTGACCCGCAAGATCCAAACCAGTTCTTCATCTGGCGAGAGTCACTGCCTTACTGGAAGGTCATTTTCAGGAACGAGAGCGGTTTCAATGTCATTCATGCATCGACGGATATGTTTGCAGACGTTTAGACGAAGACGTTGCCATTGAGTGGGGATTGGGGTGTGAATGCTTCAGTGGTGCGTGAAAACGATGAGGTTTATCTCACAATCTCCCTCTCTCCAGGCGCCCGGCATACATGGCTGGCGATCAAGACATATGGCGGCATACAGAACTACTTAGAAGGAGCTCAAAGTGACGAAGACAACTAGATGAAGCCTCGGCAGCCCCAGTGCAGCACAGATGGTGTTTGCGGCCCTTACAGCAGCTGCAACGAGAATGAAGAGCCCATGTGCACGTGCTTGCCGGGATTCAAGCCAACTTCGACTGCAGATTGGAATTCAGGAAATTGGCCACATGGGTGCATCAAAACACACGAGCTGCAGTGCGGGGCCAAAGACGACCACCTGACTCTCAACAGAGCCACGCTGAGATTGGTACTTAGTGGGGAGTCCTATGGGACTACCGCTGACAACATGACAATGACAACTTGCAGACAGTTATGTGATAAATATGGTTGTGAGTGCAAGGCATATGCATTGTTTGACCGTAGGTGCTACTTTTGGCGTGCAACCGAACTCAAGGATCTTCAAGAGGATGGCGATGACGACGGAACAGGATTCTGCAGCAAGAACTAAACATTCAGTTGCTTCCTCTATCTCAAGTTACTGATTCACAAGTAAGTCAGGTTTTGAGTGAAGCCATTCTCAAAAGTTAAGAATCTAGGTTATCCTAAAACTTGCCTTTACAAAATTAAAAGCAAAGAGAGAACTTTTTGGATTAACAAATTATTAAGAAGCACAAATAGTCTGAAAATAGATAACGTGGTGGCCTAATTCACTTATCTATGGTAGCATTCAGAGTACAGCATGAGCTTATAGTAAGGGCTTATTTCATTTAACTGGAGTTTATTGGCTTATGGTTAATAAGAAGCTTTAAGCAGCCGAAATCAAACGAGCAGTCTATAAAGCTAAACTAAATGGCTTAAACTTGTTATGCGCATTTGTCCCATTAATCCATTAAATTAAAAGGGCTTATACCAGCAAATTCATAATCCATTAAATGGCCCTCAAGCCCAGCTTATTTAATCACATGATCCATGAGCTTCGAAAATAGGTCAAATTAAATAACCTATAATTAGTCCCATCCAATGCACATAAACCATGCCAAGAATGGAACAGGACACCAAATGGGTGAATCATGTCCATATGAAGACATGGAAAGTTGCATTCTTTTAGGATGGACACAACTTTTGCATCTCGAAAGAGAGTTTTCTTTTCTTTTCTTTTTGTTTCTTCCTTTTTTTAAATAATCGTAGACAACGTTATTTTCGTTTGTCGTGGTGATTTCTCGGATGATATTGACATCTTATGTACAAAGAATTTGTTTTCACACTGTTTTAGAGATGGAAATCTATGATAAGTAATGTAAGATGAGTTCATGTTTAGGCGTTAACATTAGCAAAAACACTTTTGACTTCAAACCCATAGTTCCCAAATTCGTGATATGATATTTACCCATTTTTCAGGCATCTACCAAACAGGCTTTTAAGTGTTTGATCATTGTCATTTTCTAGTCATACAACAATGCAGAAAAGTACTTTGCCTGATTCTCACATCCGGACACTATGACTGATAGGTCCCACAAGAAGACAGTGCGGATATTGTGGTGGCAACATCATTCCTTATCCTTTAAGCACCGGACCCAACTGCGACGACCCTGCCTAGAGCAGCTTCCATTGCAACAGCTCCACTGGCCAGCTTCGCTTCTACACACCAGATGGCTCATCTTATGCAGTCTCTGGCATCAGTCCGAAGAATCGAACATTCTTTATCAAACCGGAAGGCCTTGATCTCTGTTGGGCCGGGTCTTCTAAACGGAGTGGCATACATCTAAACAGCAGCTTGCCATTTCGCGTGACCGAGAACAACACCGTCCTGCTTTTGAATTGTTCCTCGAACCCACGAAATCAGGTGCCACTGAATTGCAGCTCTTCTGGTTCATGCTATACTTACATACGAGAAGGAAGGTCACCTTGTTTCTATTCAGCAATGTGTTGTGGCTACATCACCAGAGATTCTCGCTCATCTACATTGCATAAGATTGGTGTTTTAGGCAGCGGGTGTAGCTCTTATGTTAGCATTGTTAATTGGGATTTATCAATGAATATAGCTGCTTGGAAGGAGAGAGTTCAGATTGAATGGGATGCACCACCCGAGCCAGTGTGTGATTCAGAGGATGACTGCCGTGCCTGGCCAAATTCAACTTGCCTGTCACCAAAGGCTGAAGTGAGAAGGAAAGGATGCCTATGCAATGATATTTTCACTTGGATCAATTTCTTATGAACTGTGCACCCAGCAAGTAGCTTAATTTGTCCAATTTACTGTGTGAACTGTTGCTGAAAATTGATCGTGCATATCCACAACATGGAAATACTTCTGCATAGAGTGGAATAGATTCATACGTTGTTGATCTCCATGTGAGCAGGATTAAGATCTATAGTTTATGCAGTCCATTAAGCACTTATCTTTTCAACACAAGTCTGATATTGATTAGATCACTAATCACGGTAAATACTCCTCGATAATTGATAACTAGCAATCTCCATTCCTAAATGAAGTGATGACTGATGTTCTCCATGGTGACTAATAATCTCTCTCTCTCTCTCTCTCTCTCTCTCTCTCTCTCTCTCTCAGATGGTGATGGTGGTAGATTGAGTGGAAAGAAGAAGCTGCTAGTTTACTTGATGGCGACTGGTGTCTTAGGAATCATTTTGCTTGCAGCAAGCATCTGCTGTTTGTGGCGCAAGAGAATTGGAAAAGGTCAGTATGGGATGCATCTTTCTTTATAGAGTCATTCATATTTACACAAAACTATACTTAATATTTTTCTTCTCATTCAGGGAAGCAGAAAAAATGGAGCTTTCGTGTTACTGAGTTGCTAGAGGGAGCTAACGGGAATGAAAGCATAGATGTGCCATTTATTGATTTCAAATGCCTGGTAGAAGTAACAGAGAACTTCTCTGATTCAAATAAGCTGGGAAAATGAGGGTTTGGGATTGTGTATAAGGTAACCATCTTTGGCCAAGTCTTGAAAATACTAAAAAATCAGGTCTCGATTCCACATTGGCCTTGCCTTATCAATTACGAGTCTGCTAAATTTACTTTTTGTAACCGTCCGATCACTAATCCACAATTAAAAATAAATTTGATTATCAAGGGACAAAATCATCATTTTACCAATTTTTATCAACATTTATAAAAATTTATTAAATTTTATTAAATTTTGGTAAAATTTATAACAGAATATTATAGTTCTTCAGAGTCTATGATCTTTCATAGACTTTGACATTTCTTTTATTAAAGTCTATATTTTTGCCATTGAAGTTTTTTAAAGCCAGTTGGATCTTTCATAGGCATTCATTTATGTTAACATAACTTTTATTAAAATCTGTGGAAGCCAATCAAAGCATGTTAATATTTATTGAAATTTTCATAAGCTTTTATAGGCTTTAATATGTTTGTATTAAAATTTATTAAAGGTCATTAAAATTTATTTAAGTTTATTAGATTGTTCGTTGGCTTTCATATATATTATTATCCTTGTATTATAATCTGTTAAAGATTATTAAAGTTTATTGGATCTTTTCTCAACTTTCTTGTGATTTCATAAGCTCATTAAAGTCTATGAGAGTCTATTAAGGAAAATTTTGACAGATTTTTAAATGTTTTTAAAAAATTAGATTGTATTTGGACTATTAATTTTGCCTAAACATTTATTATATAAAATTTAAAACTAGTAAATGAACTGATAAATTTCTTATTTAAAACTTTCCAAAACTTCCCTCAACTGTATTTTTTTTAAAGCACAACATGTTCTATTGGATCCTTTACCATTCCTTTCTCCATTTCCATTTTTAAATTTTAGGGAACACTACCAGGGGAACAAGAAATAGTCGTGAAAAGGCTATCGAGCAGCTCAAGACAAGGTCTCGTAGAGTTTATGAACGAGGTTTTACTGATTGCTAAGTTGCAACACAGGAATCTGGTTAGGATGTTAGGTTATTGCATTAAAGACTCTGAAAAGATGCTAATCTATGGATACATGCCAAATAAGAGCTTGGATTTCTTTCTCTTTGGTAAGTTCCTAACATCGACGAACTACAATCTCTCTCTATACCTTATCACAAGCTCCATTCTAGTAGATGCCAAGTTACACTGCTGCTAACACCAATACTAAAACATTTAACAGAATCCAGTCGATGCATAGTGCTAGAAGGGGAGAAGCGCTTCAACATCATCATGGTAATTAGTCGAGGGCTTCTTTACCTACATCAAGATTCTAGGCTGAGAATCATTCGCCGAGATCTAAAGACTAGCAACATTCTCTTGGACAAGGATATGAGCCCCAAGATTTCAGACTTTGGAATTGCGAGGATATTTGGAGGAAATCAGACTCAAGAGAATACCAGTCGAGTGGTTGGAACATAGTGAGTCCCATAAGCCTAATCTGCAAAGAACTTAATATGCTCTTCTTTTTGCTAGTCTCAATGTCACAATGGTAAGCAGGATAATAGACGTGACTAGTCACTCTTTTAAGGCACTTAAAACTATTTCTTTGATTTGATTATAAAATGCAGTGGCTATATATCTCCAGAATATGCAGCAAATGGGCTTTTCTCCGTGAAATTTGATGTCCATAGCTTCGGAATGATCATACTCGAGATTGTCAGTGGAAGAAAGAATGCTGATTTTTTTAAGAAAGATCATGTTTCTAGCCTTACAGCCTATGTAAGTGTCAAAAGTTTGTCCCCTACATTTAGTAATTCTTCTTGTATTCCCACTAATCAAAATTTAATTGAAATGAAATGAACATAGGCATGGCAACTGTGGAAGGAAGGCAGAGGATGGGAGTTGATGGATCCATCGTTACTCGAGACATGCATTGAAGTCCAAGTATTGAAGTGCATCTATTTAGGGCTCTTGTGTGTGCAAGAGAATGCATTGGATCGACCTAGCATGTCTTCAGTTCTTGCCATTCTCGATAGTGAAAACTTCAAGCTTTCCAGCACCAAATGAACCAGCTTTTTTCAGAGGACGCTTTTCACTTACCCCTACACGTTCTTCTGGTGGGATGCCAAGGTATTCCAACAATGAATGACATGACAATTTCTATTTTGGAGGCTAGGTAGTCATGAAAATTTAAAGACAGGACGGTTCCTATTCCAAGATGCAACTAAGTTCTGCTCATATTTCAACTGCAAAGGATGGAGATAATACACATTTGCATTTTAGTTTGACATATCAAGTGGTTTAGGTGGAGTTGTTTAAACCTTAGTCAACACAGGTTACATTCAGAAATGTTTGCTTGGTAGAAAAGTATATCTCATGTGTAACTTAATTTATTTAAATAAATAAATTAAGAAATGTTTGTCATATGATATTTAGTGCATGATGTTAATTTACATGAATTAATACTAATAGAAATTAAAAATCTTAACGGGCTTTAATGATATATATTGGATAGTTTAAGTGGGGTCATGTTGGGCATTAGTAGGGTTTCTGCATTTGGCCATCGAGGCTTTGTTTTTGTAAAACTGTATCACGCAAATTCGAAGTACTGATTATTCACCAATTACTTCCATAAAGATACTCATAAAGTCTAAAAGATATTTAAATAATTTAAATAATGCTTATTAATTAGTAATCAACATTTGATTGTCATTGCATGACATTAATTAATAGTATCCAACATTAACTAATATTCATGATCTTAATGAGCTTTAATAGTCTCTTAATTAGTTAAACCAAATGAACTTTAGTTGGAAATTATGAATATTAGTATGCTTTTTGAGTTCGGTCATGCAAGCTTTCTTCTATAAAAATGCAGTTTTCAAGTATTAATTCTGTATCATTTAACTTCATAAATGTAACACTCCGCACTCCCACCATATGCATTTTGGTCATCTCATATTGGACGGATAGGAGATGCTACTATTGCTCTATCATTTTCTTATAATCCTCACTCCCAGGGTAAATATCTTATCAAAAATCCGCCATAGTTTACCCTAAAATATTCAAATCTACACTTGGAATACATACATGTCTGTTGCGCCATGGAAAATTAGATATAGCTAGGCAGGTATGTGGAACAGCTTGTTACAAGTATAGAGGCTGAGGTTGAGGAAGTTGTTCGGCGTAGAGTGGCACATCCAAAGCAGCTCTGTAAAATCCTTCCCAGCCAAAAATGGAGGCAGCAAAGGTAGACAATGACTTCATAGGCCATCAACGACCAGCAGAATATGAAGAGTTAAGCCAGTTCCACTCGACAGCAAGAAGGCCATAGTGGCAGCGTTGCCGGCAATGAGGAAGAAGGACACATCAGTAATCCTATCCTACATCTTCCGAAGACCGAAGGCAAATATTCTGCGCAACGAAAAGTTGTCAAGCATCAGAACGTCTACGGAGACGTTATGGTCGGAGCGGATCGACTGTCTGGTGGTTGGACAGTGGCATCGCAATAGCAATTCGTGGCTAAAACCAATGAGGTTTTTCGCATTTGGTCAAATTTTTTGGCGGCTAATGAAGACAATCTTATGCAGCGAAATTAGTGTCGGCGTCAGAACAGTGACACCAAGCTTCTGACTGGAGCAGATAGACCGTCCGATGGTCAGATGAGGATGGCCCACTTCCTTCCCCGATCTGTCAAAAAAATGGAGATAGCAACTTTGATGGCGGCAAGCAACAATAGTGGATTTGGGCTGGTTCCCCTCCCCTGAATTTGTGATGTAAGCTTGCATTGGTTGACAGCATCGCAGGACCGGCGATGGGTAGCATCGTCGGCAGACGACAAGACAATAAAGAATAGCAGTTGAGCTTCGCTTGCAGAAGTTGCAATGGAAATGTCGTCAGCAATGTGGCAAAGACCCGAATGTCGGATGGGTTTAGTCTGGCTTGGCAGAGAGTTTCGACGCTAGGCGCTTTCAGCCTTTACTTCGGGCTAACGGAGATGCCATGGGCCAGAGCTCCAATGGCAATGCAAAGTAGGGAGCGACAAGACAGTAGCAAACAGGTGCGCAAGGTGAGGGGAGTCGAACAAGGATGTTCCTGACTGTTGAGATGGCGGCTGAGCTCACGATGTCGCTACAGGCAAGGTATCCTCCATGTGTACAGGCAAGAGGATGACGTTTTCTCTAGCCCAGTCACGCAGGTTGAATGAAGCATCATCGGCAACAAGCCTCTAGCTTGTCCGCGCAGGCAGGCTTTGTGAAAACAAACTTTGCAAAACAGGAAACACTCTGCGCAATTAAGACACCCTCCAAACCACGCAGGCAATGTCTTCAGGTTGCCTCATCTATGCCAAGCCGAAACCGCACAAGCATGAGCCCACGTAGGTGAGGCGCTGGAAGGGTGCGTAGATGGAAACCAACCATGCAACCAAGCTGGAAGCAAACCCGTGCAGTCGAGGAGGCAGGCAACGGACTAAGGTCCTCACTTGCAAATGCTATAGGGACGGCTGACATGCCGTGGAGTCTATGCAATGCTTTATCCGCACAACTAGCAAATTAGCCAACGTGGTGCACAAATGGGATGGGCAGCGGCAGCAAGCCTCTCCAAGCAGATGACATATTGCGAAGTCAAGCGGACAAGCAAGTGTCTTCCACTTGCAAATGTGCCGAGCAGCTGATGTCTTCGACTTAGTGTTGACGTGCTGTGTAGGGAAGACGCTGTGGATGTGCGCCGCAAATGAAATGCATTTCCCCTAGGTTTCGCTGGCGCAGTGGATAGCGATTTGCAGTAGAGAAGTTTTTTGCATCGTCGCTAACGTACCGTAAAATCAACCTCTCCCAAAACTGCGTAGACTAAACTACGCAAATGAAAACCATGTAGATAATTGTCTGTCCACCTGCGTAGCATAAGAAGCCATCGTCTGCCCAGTTGAACGGATGACTGTCAGTACCCAATGGGTAGAATCTTTACCCACATAGTTGGGACAACCCTCAGACCGTGTAGTTGAAGACGCTGCTCACTTGCACTTCCGTTCGTGCAACCAGCATCTTCAGATTCCACGCACGCAATTGAGAAAATGGAAATGGAAGCTAGAGTTTGTTCAAAATAAAATAAAATAAAATAAGAGATCATATTTTGATTGCATGGTATCTACTTAGACATGCATGCAATTAATTAGGTTTGGGGAGAAGAAAACCCGCATTATTTTGGGGTGATAAATGTATAGTTTCTATTCCATGGAAATTACATTAATTAAAGTCTAAGCAAAACTTAGATTCCCAAAAAGCCTCAATGGTGAAGTAGGAATTCCCAAACTGCTACAATGGTGAAGCTGGCATGGCCAAATTGCCCCAATGGTGAAGCAGGATTGCCCAAATGGTTAAGCTGGAATTTCTAAACTGCCCAAATGGTGAAGCTGAGCCTATTTTTTAGGAATCTCAAAAATACCTCAAAAAGTGAGCTGGGCTCATTTTCCAAGAATTTCCAAGAATGCCCCCATGTTGAAGCTGACATCCAAGAATGCCCCCATGTTTAAGCTGAAATTCCTAAAACACCCCCGAAAGACCTCATGCTTATAAATACCTCTCCCTCTTCTTATTAGAGGAGGATTTTCTTGGAGAGAGATTTTGGTGGAGTAGCTCGAGGAGTATTCAATAGGCAGGTGTCTCACTTGACACCGGTGGCCTTTGGCCACTGGTAATTGCTCTAGTATTTGAGAGCACTTTGCCATGGCCCCACCATGGTATATACATGGGTACCACTCATGTTGTGGTAATGGTGGGTCCCATATGGCCAATAGACAATAGGATAATGCTGCATTACTTATTTATTTTTTGATTTTTATATATTTTCTTTTTCTCATTTATTTTTCATTATTTTTCAAATAATAATGGTATAATTTTCACATTTTACACTCTCGAATAATCAAAAATCAAATCATCCACTTGTAATTTTCTCCATTATACTTATACTTGCATTAATTCCTTTCAAACCTAATTTATTTAGTAATCAACATATAAATATCAAAATTTAACACCACAAGTGTTACACCTGAATCTACAATGCACTTTTCAGAAGCTTGAATTTACTATAATACTATGTTACTTTAATTCATCATTTTATTCTATTAATAATATTAAATTTTAAAAATATTCTAATGTTGGACCAAATTGAGTTAGATGGGACTAGTCTTGAACCGGTTGAACTAATTGGTCCAGTCCAATCATGTAAAATTGATACAGATACGATGAATCAAATAGAAGAAGTCTTTTGATCACGAGGATATTAGTCTTTCTCCTTCTTTCTCCTTTCTTTCTTTTGGTTGCCTTGATGAAATCAATTGCCGCCAGCAATAAAATATGACTATGTCATTTACTTCCATTGAAGTTAAAGGTTTTTAAAAACTTTTATCATTAATTAAGAATATTTAATAAGATTACTGTACTTTTAACATACTTTATAAGACTAAATGGGTGAATTGATGGATTTTTGCAACTAGGCTAAAAAGTGTTTGATAAATATTGACTGGTATCAATGGATTTTAGAGGTTGGGCGTTTTCAAATTTATTTCTTAAATTTTTTAATAAAATTTTAAACAACAAAACTTGATTCATTCTCTTCCATTAAGTTCTATGATTTAAATTTTTAAATTTTTTTATTATCAGTTGATTATTATTAATGTATTTAACAAAATTTTATAGGCATTAATGGGCTAAGTACAACTAAGTTCCTTATTTTCATTAGTCGGGCTTATCAATCTTTATCAAATAGTGATAGTTTTAATAATTTAAAATATGATATATTTTTTCTTTTATTTTTAAAATAATTTCCAAATCTAAACTATAAAATTGACTTGTTACTTTTATTAGGCCCTAAAAACTTTTTAAAAATATTATTTATTAAAAATTATTACTAATTATGATTTTTAATAAATTAAAATTTTTAATTAAGTTTGATACATTTTGACATGCTACTTGGAGCCGGTTAGCAAATATCCAAAGGCCTTTTGAATATACAATCTAAAGATTCAAATACCGACACAAATTCCAATATGGATATAATAAGATACAAAATTCCATGTGGAAAGCATTCTCTACCGTCTGCCCATGCGCTCCAGCATTCAGCAGTGGCTCTGATGCAGGGAGCAAATTAGAATTAGCCATCTGCAACTTTTTTACAGATGTCTATGGGAAGCCCCTTTAGATATTCAAATCCCATCCATTTATCTAAGTAATTGGACATACATTTTTAATCAGATTACAAACTCGCAATCCTAACCTACCCGGTTTTTCACCTAGATGAGACGGATGGGAGAAGGTGAGGTTTTCCATCCACATAAGAAAATGGAAAACGCATTTCGATTCCCCCTTGTTTTGTTTTAAAAAACAGACCTAGTTTTTGAGCAGAACGGTGAGAAGGGGGTGAAAAAAAGAAGGCGTGAGAATAGCGAAGAGGCGCTTGGGTCCATTGCCAGAGGGACCTGCGTGCAAAATCCCATTTTGAACAGAGCGCCTTCATCGCTGGCTCATCCAGCCGTTCACGTGTTCTTTGACATAATCCAATGGAAGATACAACCGGTCTCATACATGCTTGTACGGAGCTGGTCTCATAGAATTAAATCTCATTAAATAAAGTCAAAAAGATAAAATATTTATATAACCATACATGTCACCCAAGTTTGCTATGAATAGTCAAGTGAGAAGTATTAGGTTGTAAGAACGGTGCATTTCATTATTTTTAGTAATGGGCCTTGAAAATAGGTCTAAAATTTTTATTAACTGCTATTAAACCTCGATAGATTCTATTAAAGCCTATTAACTTCTATTAAAAGTCGTTAAATTATATTAAATATTATTAAAGTCCATTACTATAACCTCATATATTCTGTTAAGGACAATTAAATTCCTTTAGATTATATTAAGCCTTGTTAAATAGTGTTAAAGCCCATTTAAATCTATTAAAAAGAATTAAATATATTTAAATTTGTATAATAATTTTTTATCAATTATATTTGTGAATATTATGTACAATTATTTGGAAATAAATATTATAATAAAAATGATTATCTAAAACCGTTAGAAGGTATAATTGGCTTAATAAAATTTTAAATTTATTTAAACCCACTTTGAATGGGGCTTAAAACCCATTAATCTTTATTAAACTTTATTAAAATCTATTAAAGTCCATTGAATTCTATTAAAGTTTGTTAAACAGGCTTATTAAATCTTTTTAAGTTTGTTAAGTCCTATTAAACAATGTTAAAGCCCATTAAAATATATAAAATATAGTTAAACAACATTAAAATTTATTAAAGTTCAATGAAAAGAGTCAAACTATATTTAAATTAGTATAACAAAATTTTTATCAACTAATGTCATGCCTGGCCTCAAGAATAGCATAAATAACTATCATTTCCAAATCCAAGGTGAATCTCCCAAGATCTATCGCACGAGAGATGAAGTATAACTATGAAAGCAACCATAATAATTCATTATTAAAAGAAAGTGTTATAGTATAATCTATAAAATACAATCCTTTAACATAAAATAGAAAATACAATATTTATTTTTAACATCACTCTCATGGCAGCAGCATTTTGCCACATTTATCCCCAAACCATGATTAATGTCCTCTACAAGCAGCATTTTCTGTAAAATAATATTGGGATGAGGTATAACAACTCAGTAAGTAAAATAGATTAAACTAGCACATGTAATAAAAATACTTATTGCACAACAATACACATCGTAAACTGTCTAGTTTTACCATTCACGACATCAATTTAGGTAAGTACATCTCATCCCTTTATGCTGCTTATTCAAACCTCTCTATTCGACTATCATCTAGTTCGATTAATATTTTAGATCATGTTTTGATTGATTTAGTGGATCTCATCATCATATCTATTCACTCAAACCTTATGATATAATTATCATTAAATACATCAACATCTTAGATTATATCTTAACTAGTTTAGTGGAATACAATGTCATATCTTTCTACTCAACCTGATGATCTGACCATTATTTGGACAATCTAACTCTTCCATTAAATTCAAAACCTCTAGGAACATTAAGATCAACTATCTGATCATTCAGATCAGAGATCGTGGGGTGCATAAATCAGTAAAATAAATTTGACCATTCATCTTCATATGATCTACCAATCTTTAGAATAATATAATCCTTCCATTAAGTTAAGAATGTTCAAAAACCTCAAGATTAACTATCTGATTGTCTAGATCGGATCATGGGGTTCATAAATCAATAAATCAAGTATGACCATTCAATTTCATATGATATGATTACCTTTTGGACAATCTGACCCATCCATTGGATCCAGAATGTTGAAAAACTCTCAATTTAACTACTTGATCATCTAAAATGGAGGTCGTATAGTCTTGATATGATGAAATCAATCCGGGTCATCCGTTCGTCGCCGAACTAGCGCTGCAGCTACTAGGCTCTGTGTTGGGCTCTGACTGGCTAGGCTGGAGCCTAGCTAGCTCAGTAGGCTTTGGCCTGCATCCGGCCCATAGAACGAATAGGGACTTGTGTTCCTTTTTATATATTTTATTATATATATATTACTTTTAAAATAACATTATACCTATATATTTTAAGGCATCTAAACCATTAAAACTCATTTATAAAATGTTTATAACCTATCTTAATCATCCATCATTGTCTACAAGTGATCTAAGATCCAAAATTACTAAATTTGATGAAATTGCTACATTTTAAAATCAGCAAATTTCACTAATCAAACAACATTATTTGATCCAAAGATCAATTTTCTAAGTAAATACCAATATAATAAATACAATTAACAATTCAGATCTTACAAATAACATGCATAAATTAACATTAATTTATGGCTTGGAAATGTGGGATATGGCTTGGAAATCCTTTAGGTGGATTCTTTGAAAATGGCAATGTAATTAGGTTAGCGGAGCATCCATGCTATTCTAGCATATAGATGAAAATAATGCTGATCTAGTGATTTGATGAGCATTTTAAGGAAATAATTCTAAGAATATCTTCCTTGGATATTTTACTGATCTTGTGATCTCCTGCAGAGATTTCCTTTGCAGCTGTATGGCCTATTTTCAGGATAGAAGTTAGGCCACAAAATGTTCTTTTTATCATTCACTTCAATGAATTTATATGGCAACTAATTCCTAATGAACTCCCTCTATATTCTCTACTCTGCTATCCTCTCTTTATATTCCCTACTGACTCCGCAATAGAGAGCGAAAGTAAGTCATGTTTGATTGCCCTTATCCTAAGGGCTTATTTTCTTATTTTGATAGATAAACCCTAAACAGCCCATAAGGTGCTTTTTTCCTTTTTGTCTTATCAAACTTTTATATTTCTAAAATATCTATGTATATATTATATAATTACTCAAACATCCACCCTTTTTTATGTGTTTCTATTTTTTTTTACCTACAAATTCATTCCGATGTATCTTTGGTGATTTGCAAATTTATAAACATTTAAATTACTTTTTCTTGAATTTAGTTTTCACACATTTAAATAAGATTATAAATATCATAAGTACTTTTCCGAAGTTAAAATTTATCCTTTTTGCTTTATATTTGTATTTGTCAAATTAAAATTTGAAAAATCCTTTTTAATCTATTCAAATATTTTAGCTATATTATTTTAATTAATATTTTATATATTAACTCTAAGACTTAATAAAGGTATTTCAGATTATTTCAGCGTTACGCTTTAACTGCATTAAACAAGCAACAGTATCTTATTTCACTTTCAGAATCCACCAAACCCTCACCTCATTTGTCAAAATCCGAACCAAACCTTGTGTGAAAATCAAGTTAACTTAATCTTTTTGAATTCATTCGAGGTTCACGTGGGCGATTCAGGTTGACATCTACAAATCCCACATATTTACTATATCAATTAATTCCAGCAAAGATATTGATAAAAGGTGGGTTTACATATAAAAATGTCAAAATCAAACATTTAATGATGATGGGCTATGTAGTGAAAGAGGAAAGTGGATGTGTGAGTTAGGTTTTGAAGTGTGTCTATTTTGAATGACGTTTTCTTTGGTTGGGTAAGTTTGATTTTTCCTACCTTAATCCTGTCTTAATACAATTCTTAGAACACATAGATTGTATTTTTTAACCTGAACTGACCCTAACAGCCGGAAAACAGTCTCAACTCTCAACTCTCCACCTACTTGAAATTCGGGTTTAGTTGGGTCGGGTTTGGGCTGACCCAACCTAAGTTGCACCTCGACATAAGAAACTTCCAAAGGCAGCGTGTCTCTCCCCTCCGTGGATCCGAAGAACACAAACCGTCTTCCTTACGGGTCTAATTCCTATCCAAAAAGGTTGGATTTAGCGTGGTCGGATTGATGGCTAACTCTGCTGCAACCATTTAAGTTGAAGCCGATTTGGGAGATTTTACATCGAACTCATAAAAGTATAAAGTAAAAAAGGATAAAATAAAATTAATAGAATGAGGCATGGCATACCACTTATTGGTTTTTGTATATTAAACTTTGCAAGGCTTAGTGTGCCTGTGCATGGGTTCTTAGAAAGAGAAGGTGTAGTTGTTTATCTAAGATAGTGAATTACACTTTTCTCTGGTTAAGTAGGTTATAAATCCCAACCACATTAATTGTTAAATTCTTTGTATAATTAATTTCATTTTTAATCCTTACAAATGATATAAAAGTAAGGGTTGAGGCATTTCAAGGCAATAAAATCCAATAATTAATGTTGAGAATGAGTTACAAGTAGGGGAGTAACCATGGTTGTGTCAGGTTAGAATCAACCCCAACCTTAACTTATATACTAAAACTTTATCCCTAATTCTTTTCCAACCCATTTACTAAAACCTCAACTCAAATCTAACCTTAACTTATTTATATTATTCAAGTTAGGTTGTTGGTTGACCACGGGTTGATAATCTGGGTTAAAAATGAGTTGCAAATATGTTAACATATATGAAAAAAATGAAGTAATTAAGTTGTTAAAATCGTAAAAATATATTAGAGTAATATTTATATGCTTACAATAGTAATACTAAAATATAAAAGATAAACGAATGAAGGATAAATGAAAAATCCAAAAAAAAGGATAAATGAAAACTATAATACATGTTTAAAATGATTTTCAAAGCAACAATCTTTCACCAACATAAAAATTATCATAAAGATGTGATCAAAGACAGCAATATCAATCTCAAACAATAACAAAATCAAGCAACATCAAATGAATTCAGTCAAAAGCTCATAAAGTGTTCATCAAGGATCAAGATGGTAAAGTATGTACCATAAATGTTTTTAAGATTTTGGATTGTATTTGGGTTACTAACAGATTGCATAATGGTTGTTAGATGGGTTGGATTGACAGATTGACAAGTCGAGCCACCCTTAACTAATGACCAACCCATTTAGTTATTCAGGTTGAGTGCAACTCGGTTTCCAACTCATCTCATAATTTTTTCCAACCCTAACCCAATTATAAATGGATCGGTTTCTTCAATTGACAGGTTGACCCTAATCTAGTTACATCCCTTTGCAAACTAGATTTTCGATCTACGGGTGCTGGGTTTGGGTGATCATCGAAAGAGGTGAAGACATAGCTTCTCAGTAGTTGGGCAATGTTGATGCATTGTGCGGCAGCGCCGGAGCAATGATGCTACCACATGAGATGCCAACTTATTCATAAGGCAGCTCCATAGTGAGATCAACTGATAGTACCACTAAAACCATCCTAAAATCATCAATATATTAGTATAGTGGGCTATCCCATCGATACCTCTTGATCCAACCATTTTCCACCCTCATTTTAGACTCGTCTAGATGAATTAGATTTCTAATCTCAAATTGTCCACATACTAGTATATTGGGCTACTCATTGATACCTCATAATCTGGTCATTATCTCATCATATCAACATATTATATCATATCCTGATTGGTTTAGCAGACTACGGTATCACATAGAGGGAGTTAAATAACATTCCTCCATTGCTTTTTATCTAAACATCCTGATCTGACTACCATCTAAATCAATATCCATGCATATGTAATAGATTTGACATCTCAAATCACATTATGACTAGTTTGGTAGACTATAGCATCACATTTATAGAGTTAAATCATATCCTTTCATCGTTGTTTCATCCAAAATTCATGATTTGGTTACTATCTAAATAATCTAACCCTTTATTAGATCCAAAATGTCTAAAAACTTCAAAATTAACTATTTGATCATCCAAATCCAAGATCATGGGGTCTAGAAAATACAAAATTATTTCTAACTATTTGTCTGTCTCCATCACTATGCTAGGCTCACTGTAGCTTCGGTTACCGTTCATATGCATTATTCGCGATATTTAGATATATTACTCATGGGAACTATTCATTAGAACAGTTCACAGGAACGGTTTATAATACTATTCATGTATACTATTTATGGACATTGTTCATAGTGCATGTCCGATTTCTCTTTTCTTCTTTCATTTATAAAAGCTTATCTACACTATATTTATTGAATATGTATTGTAGGATTCATTCTACGTAATAAGTAGATCATTTCAAGATGTATATATAATATTAAATTTCTTCGAACACATAAAAATCTCATGAAATTTCATTTTCAACAGGTAGAAACTATCATTAAATGAAAAATTATTTCACATAAAAAATTCTCAAAATTTTTATGGAACATAGATCCATGTATCGGAAACATATTTAACGGTTCTATTCACTACAAACATTGCATAACAAAGTATATCAACATAAATATTTAGTTTCCATATTTTCAATAAAAAATTCAAATGTCACAATATTCCATTTGATGCATCGCATTGCATGGATTTGGACATGCATTTCATTTGATACACAACATACATAAATCTATCATGTCATCTAATCTAGTAAATTTCTTGTATCTGACGTAACGTAATCACTATGCATGTCATCTAACATTCTTACCATCTGATGCACCGCGATTATATTGTCATGCATTCATCTATTAACAGTGCCATGAACTCAATATTTACATGTACTAAAATTTCATATATACAAATAGGGGGATCTATTTCACTCACCCTATAGAAAATATATCATGAGTATCTCTAACTATAATTTTACTTTTGACACATGTTAACTTGAAAGTTTATCTACCATTGCTTCAAGTCTTATTTATCAAATCGGGCATCATTTAAATATTAGAATAAGTGATGGTGTAAAATTCACTGTATATAGAGAATGACTATGTGTAATGCAGTCTTTTATTATACTTTTGAATTTGTTAGTGCTTCTTTGCTTTATTAAGACCCATTTCCTAATCTTGAGACAGTAGTTTCTAAACTAATATTAGAAGAAGCTCGGCTTACTTCTCTTAAAAGTCAATGTCATTCAGTTTCTACTTGTTTGGATTGTCCCGAAATGGAATGCTGATCTGGCTCTCGAGAAAATCCCCCCTAGAATCCTGCAAGATAGAAACGTCAGAGGGCGCCGGGGGTGGTCTTGGCGCGAGCACTCCGACGTTCAAGTCAGATAGGGACCTTAATAGGGGGTATGAATAATAAAGAGAGAGCCTAGAGAGCTTCTGTCATGGAGGTATATACTTGAGTGTATTTATAGATGAGCATGGGTGCATAGTCGGGATGCATATGCAGTCTATATGCAAAGAGGATACCCAATCCTCCTAGAAAATGGGCTCCATAGAGATAACTACTAACAGTCCTATGAATATTGGATTGCACAAAGTTAAGAAATAGAAGTCGCTTTTGAATAGGGATCCCACGTGGCAAAGCATAACTCGACGAATTAGGTATCTGTGTTAGAGTTTCCTAACATCAGCCCCCCCTCAAGGAGACGTGGTAAAACCTGTCTTCTCATTTATTTTATCCTAGGTGCATGCTACTATGCTTCAACATATTTCTGTCTTAATGGTGCTCCCGATATGTGATAGGTGTAGTAAACGATGCAATGCTCAGCTTTTCAAAACTTGACAGCTCTCTCTTGGGAGTGCTTACTTTGGCCCTCTTCGTTGAGTGTGTTTTCTGTCTCTCTACTAGGAACTGAAACTTGATAGCTCTCTCTTGGGAGCACGTACTTCGACTCTCTCCTAGGGGCCAGAACTTGACGGCTCTCTCTTGGGAGCGCGTACTTCAACTCTCTCCTAGGGGCTAGAACTTGACGGCTCTCTCTTGGGAGTGCGTACTTCAGCTCTCTCCTAGGAGCACTAAATTCGACGGCTCTCTCATAGGAGCACATCCTTTGGCTCTCTCCTGAGAGCCAGAACTTGACGGACCCACTTCGAGCACACCCTTCAGTTCCATTCTGCGGAACCTGTGGATGCGGCGGCCTGAGGCTCACCCTTTGTTCCGTTCTGCGGAACCGGTGGATGTGGCGGTCTTTACTAAGACTCGCCCTTTAGTTTCGTTCTGCAGAACTGGCGGATACAGCGGCCTTTACTGAGACTCGCCCTTCGGTTCCATTCTGCGAAACCGGTGGATGCAGCGGTCATTACTAAGACTCGCCCTTAAGTTCCGTTCTGTGGAACAGGTGGATGTGACGGTCTTTACTGAGCCTCTCCCTTCGATTTCATTCCGCGGAACTGGTGGATGCAATGACCTACATTGAGCCTCTCCCTTCAGTTCCGTTTTGCAAAATCGGTGGATACGGTGA
>JAYJMB010088068.1:0-20110 GCA_036873735.1 Pouteria campechiana
CTATCGACCCGACAAAATTAGCAAAACTTTACAATAACAAAAATTTACATTTGTAAAATTTTCCAGGGCCTTACATATTCTATACTTAACTTGAGAATAATCCTCATGATGATCAAAGGAAGAAACCAAGTTAAAGCTCATGAAAAATAAGTATGTAAATTTCATATATACTTAAAATAAGAAAATAGAGATCTTAAAGTCTTCAAAGCATGATTCAGAGCTAACAAAAATGTCTTCAGAGACATCGAGGCATGCTTCAGAGTTAATAGAAAGCTTCGGAGTCAGCCCAAGATAAGCTTTAGAGTCATCACAGCGTCCTTCGGAGTCATCATAAGCATACTTTGGAGTCAACAGATAAGCTTCGGAATCATTACATCATACTTCAGAACCAATAAGAAAGTTCCAGAGTTATCATAGCAAGCTTTGAAAACAAAAGACAAGTTTTAGAGTTGTCATAGCACACTTTGGAGCCAACAGGAAAGCTTCAAAATTGTCACAATATGTTTCAGAGTCATCATGGAAGTTTCAGAGCAATCATAGTGCACTTTGAAATCAACAAGACATACTTCGAAGTTAATCAAGTAAGCTTCAAGGTTATGAAGATACACTTCAGAATCAATCAGAGTTGCTTTAGAGATATCAAAATACACTTTGGAGTCAGCAAGCAATCTTCGGAATAGGCAAACAAACTTCAAAGTTAGCAACCTAACTTTTGAGTCTTCAAAACCTTACTTCAAAGTCAGCAAGCAAACTTTGGAGTCATCCAAAGCACTTCGAAGTCACCCTTTTCTAAAGCATCAAAAGTTCAGAAAATCTGAACTCTTCTCTACAAAGATCTGTCGCAATTAAGAAAGTTTACCATCATTTCAAAGAATCGATCAGAGTATCCAAAATCATTCAAAGGATATGGTTGTCTACTCATCACTTTGGAGTAACCGAAGTAGCTGCTTCAGAGCATCTGATACTCATGTGAACATTAAGAAAAGTCAATGACAAAGTTGCAAACCAATACCAAATTGCTGCAAAGTCAGACGTTAGACAAAATGTAAGGTGAAGAAAAATATTTTTGAACATTTGATAGTCCGTCACAGTCAGCAATGGAAAATTCTCTCTTAGTCTATAAAAGAGGCATTCAGATGCAAAAGAAAATATAGAACACATTGAATATATGAAAATACAAAGAAGCTAAAGTTTTAAGCATTCAAAATCTTCCTTCAAAGTTCAACTCCAATGGATACAACTCTGTTAGAGCTCTCAAAGTCTAAATCGCTTCTCAATCAAATTTGAATCTTTTACTCATATTGCTTATTCATTTACTTAAAGTTCTGAATTTATATATAAGCTTGCCTAAGTAAGAGACATTAATCTGTACACTTCTTTTTAGTATTTAGTAATACAAGTGGAGTGCTTGGTGTTTATGTATTGAGATAAGCAAGTGGTAACTTGCTAAAAGAATACAAGTTCTTTGGTGAGCTTTGAAAACCAACAAGTTGTAAAAGTTTCTTGTTAGCTTGGAAAATCAGTAAGTTGGTTGGTGAGCTTGTGGGAAAACCAAATGTATTTGATTAGGTTGATCAAGGTGTTAGTGAAACCTAAGATCAGTAGAGGAAATTGACTCAGAGAAGTGGAGTAGGAACCGAGGAAGAGCTGAACCACTATAAAATTCTTGTAATGTGTATTGTGTAATCTGCTCTATTTATTTATTTAGCACTTTGATCATTTGATTTGGCCAAAAGTTTTAAAGCTCATACTTAGGGTTTGCTAGAATTTTTAGTAGCTGATTACATCTGTAGTTAATGGTAATATTGTATGATTAATGCTTAATGCTTAATGAGGTGAAGGCATGGATTAGATGCAATGGAAATCAATTATAGCTACTAGAAAATTCAATTAGGGGAAGAACACCCTGCTATTCACTAACTATTGGGGTTGGTTTTAATAGAATTTGGCTAGGTAATTAAGTCTAATTATATATCATTAATTATGGCTTAATTAAGATCCTAATATGGCATTTAATGGACCAAAACAGATTAATATTAAAGTGGAATTAATATGGACAGCAAGATGTTGATGCAGGATATTAAAATACTTATCAAGTAGCTCTCTTAAGCTTAATTAAAACCCTATAAAATGAATTTATTTTGTAAATATAAAAATATGAGGTTACAGTTCATATTTTGGACTAGAAATCTGCAAATTAAAAATTCCAACAATAATAGGCCTAAAAAAATCTAGGAAGAAAATACCCTAAAATTCGATGTTGCGAGAGTGTCCATCCTGAAATTGCACATGGGGCTGATTACATCCCAATTTTGGCCCATAAATTGATTGATTTTGAAAATTTGTTAACATAAATATTATATATATTGAAATTATCTTTCTAATAAGATAATAATTATTAAATTCTGAGTTCATATGAGTGATTTATATCTAAAACAATGTAACAGTCTCTAAATCAATAAGCATTACCTTGTGGGGCCCATGACTCCAATTGTGAGTTGAATTAATAAATGTGCTCAACATTAAAGTTGTAGAAATTATCTATAAAATTACATAATAATCACTTGATTTGGAATTCATATGAGAGAGTTATGCCTAAATTAGTAAAAATTATTCCTGAAAAATGATTAACTGCAAAAGGTGTCATTTGAGAGGTCTAACGACCTAATTTAGAGGCTAAATTGGAAATGGTGTTCAACATCAAAGTTGTAAGAATTAAAATTATATAAACAATAAGAGAAAAATACTAAATTTAAAATTAATATGAGAAAGTTATGAATAATTTACTATAACTATGTCTAGTAGGGTGTGATTAGGTGGGCTGTACATATTTGCTTGTGTGATTAGGTGGGGATAGTGATTTTCCCCTGAGTGATTTGATAATGTGATCATATATAAATATATGGATTGATGATTGTGTATGTGACTTAGGTGGGATTGTAAATATCTCGTTTCTTATGGTATGCAATGTGAATATTTGTGAAAACTAGGATTAGTAAGGATCCCAAGATGCTATGATGTGTGCATGTCTTTGATTATTATGTAATACAGCGTAGTGATATTTTATGTCAATGTATGGTTTGGTCAGATAGAAGATATCCTCTGATTATAATTGCTATTGTTATTTTAGTGTATGGATGTCTGGATGAAGGGATCATAGTTATCCCATGAATATAAATTGTAGTATATGCATATGTGTTATATATATGTGTGTGTGTGTGTGTGATTGGGATAGGTGATCATCCCAGAGTGTATAATTTACTTTAGCATGTTCAATTGATGTTGTATTTTTAATGTTGTGGCATGTTGAGATATTAAATTGAGTTTGAAAATATATTATTTGATTTGGTCTTTGTCTACTTTGATGGATTGGATTTGTTGAATTGGTTTGATTATTGGATGTCACACAATCTACTTATGGAGTCTGAGTAGACTCACCCTTGTTCTATATGTTTAGATGACGGGTCAAGCTAGGAGAAGTCGATATTAGTAAGCAAAAGATAGAAGATATGTTATATGAAGTTCCATGACATGTTATATATTATTTTAGGGTATATATATATTTATATATTTATATATATTGCATTGGAAGGTAATGGTTGAGTCTTGTATCATTTAAATGGGATTGGAATCCCTGTGATGTATAAGTGTGTTGTAAATTGATGAGATTCATATATAATGTATATTTTATATGCGTGGGATGTCATTATGTAATTGTATATGTGGATGAGTGTGGTATAATGAGAAAATATGTTCATTGTCATCATGATGCAACCACAATTTTGGGAGAAACTTGTGAAGTGATATGATTGTGGTATGGATGAATAGAGGTCTATTGAAGTATATAAATTCTTGTTTGATGATTTTTTTTATTTGAAAAGTTATATTATTATGAGTGATGAATGCTTTTACATAGGTGGACTTCCCTATTTACAAGGAAAACTCTATCTAATTATCTACAGAAATTAGATAAATTAGAAAATGGTATCAGGGAAACCCCACCCTGGAAGTGGGAAAGTCATGGTATGAACATAGTGGATTTGCAGTGTAAAACGGAGTAACAGCCCTGGAAGGGCAAGGCGTTACATTATTAGAGTTGCAAAAGAGATCAAATCTTCCCTTGTGCTTGAGAGAAATACTATGTAAAAGTGAATAAGTTTTCTAGTAAATTTAAAATCAAAGAGTAGTCGGTGAGCTCTAGAAAACTAACAAGTTTGCTGGTGATCTTCTAAGCCAATGAGTTTGTAATGAGTTCAAGAAAATCATAGTGTATGAGTTGTTGGTGACCTCTAGAAAACCAACAAGTTTGTTGGTGATCTTTGAAACCAGTGAGTTGCCTGATGAGCTCATGAAAACCAGAAGAGTGCTAGGAGCACTATGTATTTTCATTATATGGGATGTAGTGGAGCCTAACACCATCAGTGTGTGCTCTTGGAAGAGTAGATGTAGGGACGGGTTCCTGAACTAAAAATCATCTTATCTGCGTGCCTATGTTTGCTCATCTATTTTATTCTTCATGAATTTTATTATTTTTATTATTCACTTTACATCACACTATATATAAGCATGAAAAGAGAAAAATGATCCAATAGGGGTTAAGCAATAAATTTTTATTTACCCAATTTATCCCTCCCCTCTTGGGTTAAGCCATCCTATGGGACCCTACAAGTACTTTCATGTGCAACTTGTAACTTATCCCAGATTTCCTTAGTAGAGTCACAAGAGGAAATATTTTCAAATTCAAATGGGGAAAGAGCATAGTAGAGGCAATTGTTTGCCTTAGCATGACATTCAGCTACTTGAATGTCCTAAGCAGCATCTTTATTTCTGGTATTGAGAATAATCTTTTCATCTTTAATTCTAGGCCACAACTAGTAATCTATAGCTATCATAAAGTTTTGCATCCACATCTTTTAGTACCCATAGTTGGATCCATTAAAGAATGGGGGTCCAGATGTGGACTATCCCTCTGCAGATGTGTTGTGGAAATAACTGGACATTATGGGATCACTTCACAAGTTATAATCACTGGTAATAAAAGGTTAACAAGTGAAGTCACTCTTATACCAATTATTGGTCCCTTAGTGATGGTAGTTCAAGAGGGGGGTGAATTGAGATTTCAAAAACTTTGGCCAATTTAAATTAGTTTGTGCTAAGAAGGAATGGAAATAAAACACAACACAATAGATAACTTATTTTTATAGTGGTTCAACCCAAGTAGGGTTCCAACACCACTTCTTTGAGATAATCTCTTTAACTATCTTAGGTTCCACTAACATAATCCCAATACACTTGTTAGTTTTTCTAAGTTCACTAACAAACTCTTACAGCCCCAGTAAATCTTTCTTACTGGCTAAATCCAACTTACAGATACTACAAGCCTCTTGCTTGTAGAAATAAAAATAGTAAATAAATTATATAATTAAATGCCTCTTGATCAGGCAAATGTGTATACAGTTAATAAAAAGTAAATAATGTAATCAATGAGAAATAGAAATTCAAACTTAGAATGTCGATGAAGATTTGAGCTTTGAATGCTTGATCAGAGTTTAGTGTAATGGGAGTTAAAACTTGGAAGAAAACTTGAGTGCTTGTAAATACTTTCTTTTAATTTACTTAACTTTCTTCTAGAGATTTAAATCTCTATTTATATGCTTTGGAAGGTAATTTAGCCATTGCTACATTTTTGAAAACTTTTTGACTATTTTAGATTACATATTTTCCACTCAAAAAGAATTTTTCAATGAGCACTCTTCAGACCTCTGAAATTTAACTTCAAACCTCTAAAGGTCGGGTGATGTTGTCAGTTTCCTTTCTTGCATTATATTTAAAAGTTTAGAAGCTCCTTTTCTTGCCTCTGAACTCTACTTGGTAGGTAGAGTGTATTCCAGCAAGCCTTTTCAAACCTCTTAAGATCGAGTTCCATCCTCTAAAATTTCTTCTAAAAGTTGACATCTTGAACTACCACTAAAGACTAACTTTTCAAACTTCTAAAGCTAAAGTCTTTCCTCTAAAGGATCCTCTAAAATATTTTCACATTCTAAACTAGGTTCTAGATGGTCTTCCAGATCTCCAAAGCTCGAGGTCCATCCTCTGAAATTTTCAAACTTGTTCTTCACTTCATAAATGCTCTTTAGACCTCTAACCTTTCCTTTGCAGTTGCCTTTGGAGTTATTAAACTTCATTTACAACCTTTGAGATGCCCTCTGAAGTCCTCAGATTCTTCTTAAATGACTGTTGAACTGCTTTAGCATGTTTTCAAAGTTACCTTCATGCTTTCAAAACTTTTTCTGAAGTTCAGAGTTTGTATTTCCTAAGCATTTACTAAATTTTCTTCCTCTGAAACTTAGAATATGATTTGTTCATATTTTTTTGTAAGTTTTTTTTCATCCAAAATCAATAAAACTTTATTTTCCTAGTATTTTGTTTGTTTTATCATTTTTTTCTGTAACACTTTGGAAAATAACTTATTAGTACTCGAATTTCTCACTCACTTATTTACTCATAATCAAAACTTGGCTATTACTTTATGTTTATCATCAAAATCAACCTAGTTATGGGGTTAGACTTAACATAATTATCATTCTTTTCTTCTTCATTGATGCTTAGAGTTGATGATGTAATTCATAATATTGATCTACGATAATGTTTGTGCACTCCCTATATGACATTAAAAAATATATTTTTCATAATATTGTTCTAATTGCAATTGATACGAATTCGCTAATTAAACACTAAGCATAACATCCAAGGAAATCGTATAAGGAGTAGAAGGGTACAAAAAATTAATAATTTGTTGACAAGCATATTATGGGTCCCATAAGACATGGTTTACATTGCACCTTACTAGCAAACATTGTATCTCGCTCCTTGTGCTTTATATGGAGAAAATTCTCATGATTTTCAAATATCCTTCAAGGTGCTACAACTTAAATTTTGGAGCACATATGCCATACCATAGAGATATGTTCTGTTTATTATTTCTTACCTCTATCAATAAAACTTGAAATTAAAAATTGGTGAGATGGAATCCACATAAAATTTACATTTTAAAAATAACAAGGATAGAAAAGCAACTCTATTGATTATCCATTTTTGAAAGAGCATAGATGGTTATATTTTTCAAACTAGTCCTTTGTGATTTTTGTTTCATTAATATGATTTGTTGAAGATTTTTTATTCCTTATTAGATAACATAGAATCCAATTGAGGATGATGCATATTTAGAAAATAGACTTTATGATGTCCATAACTAATGCCACAATAAAATTGATTCGCTCATTAAATTTTATTGATCTAGATCCTAATTTAAATATGGCATGAAAACGATTAATCACTTGCATGAACCACATAGCACAAATGAAAATGGGATCCAAACTATTTCATTTGGTTATTTGAGGAAACATGATATATGTTTAATTTCATCAAACTTATTAATCTATTAAGCAATAGAAGTGCCTTAAAAATGACAAAGATTAGAAAATAAATAATGGCTTATACAATAAATGAAAATCTAAATCATTAAATATTACGTTAAGGAAGTATAAAGCAATTCTAAGAGGGAAAAAATCGAAATTGCGAGGAAGCACGGGTCTACTTGATAGTGACTGTTAGAGTTACTAGAAGAAACGGTTGACATCATTCTTTTGCATCAACAGCCATAAGAAGGCATTTTCCTACTTCAAACCACACAGCGATTGAAAAATAGGAGGCTATTCACCTGCACGAAATACAGAGAGACAGAAGGATATGGAGTATTTATAGCCATGGGTTATTAAACTAGTGGAAATGGTAATGCAAGTCATAATAAATCCAATTCAATCATGATATTTTTTAATTATTGTTATTGCTTATATTAAGAAATCATTATATTTAAGCTCAAATCAAGAACACCTATATATTCGAAGGATGTAGTTCTCTCTCAAACAGCTAATCTAGCTAGCAAGCATGTTTTCCTTGAAAGATTTTTTTATCAAGACGTACATTGCCATTCTTTCATTACTTATGAGTTTGATGAAAGATATATAAACACCATTCTTTGTCATTGCACTATTGCTCCTCATTACAGTGAGGTGTGTGGCCCACCCAATCTATAATTACAACTAATTTTGTAGTAGAAGACAATATCAATCACTAAAATCTGAAGAATGAAGTGCACCCAACAGAGGTGATACGATGTTGCTAATTTTGGGAAAGATTACACCTAGAGTGTGCATCTAAGGTAATCAAAGTCCCAGCAATATATCAGTCACGCAACACTTCGTTTTCCTGGCTTCAATGACCGTCGCCTGCCAACAACGGGGCAATCATGTTGCTCACAATAAGGTTGAATTTCCATGCATGCACTTGTATTTTCCCTCTGAAATTTTGGATGAGTAGACAGGATGAAGAAGGGAAGAAAAGGAAAGAAAGGAGTCTTCTGGTGGTGGTGGTGGATGGGGACGTCAATCCAAGTTTAGCGGGGGAGTAGATGCCTTGTTTCAATACTTTTAGAGTTAATCAAAAGTCGATCCCCAATTTAGTTTTGACCTACAAGTGGATAGGGAAGGACATCTGATGTCATTTTTTTAGGTTGATGGTGTAGCCAAAATTGATTATAGGGCATTTGGTAATGTTGTGTGCTTTGACACTAGGTATGATATGTCATTTGGACCATTTGTTGGCATTAACCATGATAAATAATTAATATTACTTGGGGCAGGACTACTTTTTAGCAAGACCACAACCAATTTTAAATGGTTATTCAAAGCATGGCTTGATATGATGGGATGTGTAGCTCCTAAAGTAATAGTGACCGACCAAGATGCCGCTATCTTGGTAGCTATAAGAGATGTATTCTCTCAAACCCACCATGTTTTTTGTATATGGCACTTAAATAAAAAATTTAATGAAAAGATTGGTATTGTGATCCATAACAATCCAACTTTTCACAAGACGTAGTCCAATTGCATATACAAAAGTGAGACATCAGATGAATTTGAAAAGGCATGAGCTGATATGATTGGTACTTATGGTAATCACTCATGACTACAGCAACTGTATAATATCAAAAATGCGTGAGTGCCTGCTTATGTTAGATGTCAATTTTTAGTTGACATGACAACTACAAGGAGATCTGAGAGCATGAATTCATTATTTAATAAATATGTGCATCGCAACACAAAATTATTGAAATTTGCTTATGCATATGAACAGGCTGCTAAAGGAAAGTGTTGGGCAGAAATAGATATTGATTGTAAAATAACATATGGCATGCCAGTTATGAACACACAACATACTATTGAGTGTGACATGGCAAAAGTATATACAAAGGAGATTTTTTTTGAATTTCAAAAAGAGGTTGAGCAATGCTAGTATTATTTTGCTAAGATGGATATGTCAGACGGCCATATAGATCAATATGTTTCCATAGATATTCAAATGGAGATCCTAAAAGGGTTAGGAGAGTTGAATGGGTACAATGAAAGCAAAGTGGTCACATGTTCATGCAAAAAGTGGGAGTTTTCAAGAATAGTCTGTACACATATTCTTGCAGTATTTTGTGTTCGAGGGATCTTTGGTATACCTAAAAAACTAATATTGAGGAGGTGGACCTAAAAACCTAAGGAAAGATTATACACCATAATGTGCCACAACATCAAGTGTTGAAAATTCAAAGATTATACGGCACCACAACTTGATGCAAGAATGTGATAAAATTGTTTGTGATGGGACCAACGATTTGGCTCTTTATGAAATTGTTTTTGAAGGCTTGAAAGGCATTCAAAAATCAATTGAAGAATATAGGAGAGAACACCTATCAATGGGTGCACATGATGATGCTGAAGGGAGTGGTGCCAACTTCAATAACGATAGTGTGGGGGTTGTACAGCAACCTATTTTAGTGCAGCCCTCAAATGATGACATGGCAACCCCACTGGGTAATGCCCCAATTGATGGGGTGCATAACCACAACTCCCAACAAAATGAAATATTGGATCCACATAGCGTGAAAAAAAAGGTCGCATTAGTAAGAGATTCAAGTCAACAATTGAGGTGGCTGGGAGAACTGGGGCTGGTAGGCTCTATCATAGTTGCAAAACAATTGTTATTGGGCACGATAGGAGAAATTGTGCATCGATGAGAACCTCCATTACTATGTCCAATTCATCCCATAGTAATCTTCACTAGAAAGGTACTGCATACTTACCTTTTACACCTATTAAAATTTTGTATATATGTTTGGGTTGTTGTGGTGATGACATATTAATGGAATCCTCATTGGCTATCATAGAATACTTCATATGGCTTCTTCATCCGAGGGTACGAGTTCTCCATATTCTGCAAGAGTTTCTTGTAAATGCAGTTTTGAAGCACGTATCTTGACATCTTATAGGGATAAGAACCCAGGGAGATGATTTCTCAATTGTGCGGGTTTTTTTGTGAGTGTCTTTTATCATTTTTTAGTGTCTTGTATAAACATGCTGATGTAATTTCATGGATTGTTTAATTATCTCAATACAAGATGGTCTCAGTAAATGTTCCTTCTTTCAATGGGTGGATCTGCCTCTGACTAATAGAGAGCATCAGTTTAGAAGAAATCAAATGCATGAGATTAGAAACCTGAATAGTCAACTATATGCTATGCACAAAGAGAACCGATAGCTAAGAGCAAAAGTTCAAGAAATGCATGTAGCCAAAGAGGAGTTTTTGCGATTTGAGGCCAATTGCAAGGTGTTGGAGACAAAGGTGAAGGAATGTAAGAGAAGACTATGAATTTTAAGTCTTATAGAGCTCATTCTTGGCATAGTATGGCTTATGTAGACATTGAAGTTATTCTCTGTATTACAATCTTTTTAGAAAATGATCTTCAACTTGAGCTATCTCTAATATTTTTCCTTGGAATGAAATTATATTTTAGATAGTTATTTATATGCATCTATTGCGATTACGAAAGGGAAGGCCTTTGTTGTGTTGTTGCAATTTCCAACTTGATTGGAAGGCAGTTATGTTGAACCATGTTATCTAGCTTGATTTTGATAACAAACATTCTTAACCAAGTATGTTTGATGATGAGCAAAAGCATGTGTGAAACATTAAGGTACTAACATCTTCTTTTCAAGAATGTTGTAGAAAGTTTAAATCATTCAACTTGAGAATAATCTTTATGATGATAAAAGGAAGATATGAAGTAAATGCTCTTTCATAATTAAGTATATAAACATCACATATACTTAATTCAAGAAAACAAAATTTCTGAAGCGTTGAAGGCATGCTTTGGAGTCAAAAAAAGTAACTTCGGAATCACTTTAACGCACTTCAAAAAAGATTGAATTGCTTTGGAAATGTCCTAACAAACTTTGGAGTAGGTATTCCGAAAATGCCTCAACAAACTTCAGAAAAATGGTTGAAGCTTCTGAAACTGATATGGTATGGTTCAGAACTGTCTCAATGGACTTCGGAGATAACTTAATGATCTTTGGAGATGTCTCAACAAGCTTCAGACAAGTCTATGAATAAAAGTAATAAGCTTCAGACAAGTCTGTGAGTAAAAGCAGTAAGCTTCAAAAATCATCACAAGCACACTTCAGAAAATATTAAAGCATACTTCAGAGTCTTTTTCAAAGCTTCGGAATCTTACAAGTGCACTTCAGAAATAATCAAGATTGCTTCAGATAAGTCATAGCACCTTTCAAAAATTATCAAGAGAGCTTCGAAATAATCAAGAATGCTTCAGAAAAAGCACAAAGAAGCCTCGGACAAGTTGCAGTATGCTTCATAGAGAGTTGAAAAGCTTCGAAGAAATCATGGATGTTTTAGACAAGTTACAAGATACTTCAGAAATAACAAGACAAGCTTCTGAGATAATTAGCTATGCTTCGTAGTAAATAAACATACTTTGGAGAACTTAAAGCTAAGTTTCAGAAAAGATTCAAACAATCTTCGGAAATATTAACCAAGCCTCAGAGATGTTAAGTCATGCTTCAGAGATATTTTAACAAGCTTCAGATCACTTTTCAAAAGACATTATAAGCTAAGAAACTCTGAACTTCTATCTAAAAATGAATGTCTCAACTGAGTAGGATTAAAATTACTTCCAAAAATCTAAAGAAAACAATTCAGATAATCCAAAATCAGTCAAGATACCAATTATTCACTCGCCTCTTTGGAACACCTGACACAAAAAGTGAACGTTTAGAAAAGTCAGCGACAAAAGTAGTAGACCGATACCAGAAGCAGCAAAGTCAGACATCAGACGAAAGATAACGTAAAAAAAATACTTTTGAATGTTTGAATGTCTGCCAAGATCAGCAACAAAAAAATCTCTCTCTACCTATAAATGAGAGATTCAGAGGCAGAAGAAAACCAACCGGATTGAATATTATTCAAATTTTGCTAATCACATGAAGAGCATTCAAAACCTTCCTTCAAAGTTTAACTCCAACGAATACAACTCAGTTAGAGCTCTCCAAGTTCAAATCTCTACTAGATCAAGGAGTTTGAATCTTTTACTCTTACTGCTTATTTTTTTACTTAGAATTCTAAATCTTTGTTCAAGTTTGCCTAATTAAGAGGCATTTATCTATTTACTTCTTTTAGTGTTGAGCAACACCAGCAAAGTGCTTGGTGTTTATGTATTGAGATAAGCAAGTAGGGAACTTGCTGAAAAGGTGTAAGTTTATTGGTGAGCTTTGGAAAACCAATAGGTTATGTAAGTTTCTGGTTAGCTTGGAAAATCAATAAGTTAGTTGGTGAGCTTGTTGTAAAACCAATGTGTATTTGATCAAGTCGATCAAGGTATTAGTGGAACCTAAGCTCAATAGAGAAGACTGACTCAGAGAAGTAGAGTAGGAACCTAGAAAGGGTCGAATCACTATAAAAATCATGTGTTGTTTATTGTGCAATCTATTTTATTTATTCTTGTAGCACCATAATCATTTAATTTGGGCCAAAAGTTTTAAAAGCTCAATTCACCCCCCTTCTTAAGTTACCATTGCATAAGGGACCAACAAGTTGCACCTTTTTGTTCATTCTGTCGTCCTCTTTTTTAAAAGGTTTCCATCCAGGGCATAGAGTTTGGATTCTGGGCATTACCCAAACCTTCCTATTTGTCATGAACAGTTCATCTAAGTGCAATTTTTAAATACCAAACATGGGATATTAATGGGGGACATGGATGAACCGTTCATCCAAGTAAGGAGTTGTAATCCTAGACATGGGATATTAATTCGGGACATGGATGAATGGTTCATCCAAGTATGGAGTTGTAATGGGGGACATGGATGAACCATTCATCGAAGTACGAAGTTGTAATCCCCAACATGGGATATTAATTTGGGACATGGAGGAACCGTTCATCCAAGTACAAAGTTGGAATCCTGGGCATGGAATATTAATTCGGGACATGGATGAATGGTTCATCCAAGTATGGAGTTGTAATGGGGGACATGGATGAACCGTTCATCGAAGTACGAAGTTGTAATCCCCAACATGGGATATTAATTTGGGACATGGAGGAACCATTCATCCAAGTACAAAGTTGGAATCCTGGGCATAGGATATTAATTCAGGACATGGATGAACCGTTCATCCAAGTATGGAGTTGTAATTCGGGACATGGATGAACCGTTCATCCAAGTACAGAGTTGTAATCCCAAACATGGGATATTAATTCCGGACATGGATGAACCGTTTATCCAAACACGGAGTTAGAATCCTGGACATGGGATATTAATTCAGGACATGGATGAACCGTTCATCCAAGTACAGAGTTGTAATCTCGGACATGGGATACTAATTCAGAACATGGATGAACCGTTCATCTAAGTACAGAGTTGGAATTTCGAACATGGGATATTAATTTAGGACATATATGAACCGTTCATCCAAATATGGAGTTGGAATCCCAGACATGGGATATTAATTCGAGACATGGATGAACCGTTTGCATGTCCCACGACCCAAGTCTCATGTCCCATGCCCATGTCCCAAGTCCCATACCCATGTCCCAAGTCCAATACCCATGTCCCATGTCCCCGCGTTCATGTCCCAGCTCCCATGCCCAGGTCCCATGCCCATGTCCCAACGATAATAAAAAAAAATAGATGCATGTTAACCGATAGCATATAGGCAAATATAAGCATATATGGTTAATTTTGCTTGACTGGTGCAATACTCAAAAACCCATTACAACATAATCTAACTTAACAAAGTACACCATATCACATACGCAACGCTAGTTGGGACTCTCATTAAATGCAACTCCTTGGAGGCTTCTTGGAAGGCTCGATATTCTTTACTTATGAGGAGATGCATGCATCCTTAAGGAGTTGGAGAAGAGTGCATTCCAATTTTTGAGGCTGGACTTAATTTATGCATTAATCCGGGAATAGGTTAGCATCCCTTAATAATCCCATCCTTTTTTCATATATATCAAAACTTCTCAAGCCTTTATTCATTCTAACAATTGATAGTAATGGACAACGGAAAGCCAAATACTTATTGGGGTCGTGGGATACCACTCCTGAGGAGAGGGTCTTATGGTGGATTGAAGAACTATACAAAGAGATAGAAACACTACAGACTTCTCTATTAGAAATGAAACTCACGGAGTAAGACACAATTCTTTCATGGGCAAAGCACTTTTCCGAGCTAAACTGCGAACGTCAACGATTATAGGCCGAGATTGAGAATGTGATAAGAACGGTAGAGCATATCCAACACTCTGCACCCTCCTAGTTTTTTGGTTCAAATTATCGTGAAATAAGTTGGCTCCTTCAATAGTTAGAGACCACATACCCATGGTTAGATAGCAGTTCTCTCCGTCATGCACTTGGTGGTTATTTTAGTGTATCTATTAATTTTTTACTTCTGTAATAAGCATGCAGCAAACACTTGTACATTTGCAAGACTCTATATAAACACTTGGATGAGATACAAACATATGAATTGACTATGGAGATTCATCCCACAACTGTTATAATATAAGAGTGTTTGTCATAGACTTGGGACATGGAGCTTGGGACGTGGGCATTAACAGTGGGACATGGGACATGGACAGTGGGACATGGGCATGGGACTTAGGACATGGAGTTTGGGACATCGACATGGACAGTGGGACATGGGACATTGACAGCGGGACATGGGCGTGGGACATGAGCAGTCGGACTTGGGCGCTTGGAATCATTCATCCCATGACCTGATCTAACAACATGTTTGAGAATCGGTCGTCCATGTCCAGATTCATATTCCATGTCTAGGATTATAAAGTCGGATATGGATGAATGGTTCCAAGTGCCACATTGAAATACACCATGTCCGAGAACTGTTCATCCATGTCTGGATTTATATTCCATGTCCCAAGTCCATGTCCCATGTCCCAGGACCCAAGTCCCATGTCCCTTAACTAAACTTTAACAAAATTCACAGTCTTCATCCTATAATTTCATCAGTATATATTTGGCGTAAAATGGAGTAACCCACATCCAGTAGAATCAAAACTAGTCTCATAATCATCCTCTATATTATTTAGCTTATAGAAATAAAATGAGACAAGCTGTTAACCGACTTCCAAAAGATAATATACCATTCTGTAATAGTGTAAGCATTACATACAAATGAGTACATTTCATGTTTACAAATTGTAGTATAAGTATTACATATCAATGAATACTTGTCAAATCTCTAATTTACAATGTAAGTATAAGAAAAAATGAGTACAAATCAAAGTTACGATGTAAGTATAATAAAAAATGAGTACATATCAAAAAGAGATTTATTTCTTGGATTTGGGCTCCTATTTGTTTGATCCAGACTTCTTTAGTCTTTTGAAAGATACTTGAGGACCTATTTTTGCTGAGACCATTGTTGCGAGAATCTCTTGAGCCAGTGTGAAATCAACGGTATTGCTGATGGGGGCACGAGAGAAGGAACTACCCTAAGATGAGCATTGTATTCAGGTGTGAGCATCTCAGGGTATGAGGGCAGATGCCTTGCTTGAAGAGCCAAGTTGTTTGCTCTAAGTCTACAAGCATACCTCTCTTGCTCTAAGTAGATGGGAGGAGGAGGAAGTGGTTTGTATGAAGGTGGTTGGGTATGAAAAGGTGATAGTTTGGGTTTGGTAGTAGAAGGTTTGGATGAAGGTGGTCTGGTTTAGAAAGGTGATGATTGGAGTTTGGTAGTAAAGGGTTTGGATGGATGAGGAAGCTAAGGGGTGGAAGAAGCAAGTTTGGTAGTTAAAGGTCTGGAAACTACCTTTTTTTTTTTGGGAGCTAGAAGCTGCTTACAACTTGTAGCTTTTTTTCTGAGAGAAGGAGATTTAGATGGGGGAAGCTAAGGGGTGGAAATGGAGGCAGCAGCAACTTCTGTTTGGGAGTGAGATGTGGATCTAGCAGAATTTGGTTCTCCCTTCCCCGGTGATATAATAATTCTAAGTTTTGCTCTATATATGGGACATCCAAACTCTGGAAATGGAGATGGGCCAACCCCAAATAAATCAAAGTGTATACTCTTATGGATAAGATACACATCTTCTAGAAGCTAAATGAAGTTAGGATCAAATGTGTCAGTTACAGCATGAAATCTCACCCTATGATCCAATGATTCTGAACCCACTTGAAGTGAAGGATTTTATGGGGGGGGAGGTAGTGGGTTAGATGAAGTGGGCAAGATGTAATCACTCGGTATCTTATCTATGATTGCATCACCATCTAGGAGTGCCTTAGGCTTGAAGTTCTTCGTTGGACCTTTCATTACTATAATACGGTTGAGGTAATCATGATCTTCAAAATCTGGGAAAGGAAGATCACGGAGAGTGATTGCCCTATTTTGGGGCTCAAAAAGTTGGGCAACCGTTTGATTTATCAACTACCTATGTTCAACTTCTCCCAAGGTCATTTTTATTCTTTTCCCTGGACTCCCACCTATTGAACATGTGGACTTAGGAAGTTTGGGATGTTGAATTTTATATAATGGCCTGGGTGATACTACAGTGGGGAGTCTGTATGACTTTTGTTCCGCTGTAAGAATCGGTGAGACTTTTGGAAGTTTTCTCACATGAGGCATTAGAGGCTTTTGTGGAGGGGGAGGAAGTGTTATCTGTTGAGAATGGGCAATTTCCTGTGGAGTAGTTGCAAGGGGCGGTTGTGATGGCGGAGAGGCAGTTTCCTGTGGAGATGAAAGATAAGATTTATTCAGAGTTGCCTTCATCCATGTTAAGATGTTTGCAAGTGGAATAGTTGACTCAAAGAGAGAGGATTCTGAATCAAAATGTGGAGATGGAATGAGTCTAGGGTGAGGAGAGGAAAAAGAGATTGAAGAACTGCAATAATTAGAGAAGTTGGTAGTAGAGAAGTGTGGGATGCGATTTGAGGAGAGGACTGTGAAGATGGAAGAATTTTAACACTTGGAGAGGAGGAAGTACTTGTGAGATGAGTAGTCCTAGTGGGTGAAGTAAGTCTATGCTCATGAACAGGAGAGGAGGGTGAGGAACGATGAGATGGAGCATGACGGAACTGATCACCACCATGAGATGGAGATTGATGAGAGTGATCAAAATGAAGGGGCTGAGGGGATCTCAGGGGTGAAGAAGGTCTGAGATCATGGAAAGGTAATGATGGAGTAAAGGAGTGAACAGGCTTTGATTGCCGCTTGATGGACTTAACTAAACAGGTCAAAGTATCCAGTTTTTGAGACACTAAATCCATATGCTCTTTCATTGAATTCATCTTAATGTTCAGAGCACCAACATCAACTTTAAGCTTTCTCAACATGTTCTCAACATTACTATCAGTGGAGGATGAAGGCCTGCTTGGAGGAGGTGCTGCTGCTTCTATGGGTGGAGAAGCTACTACTGCTGTTGTTGTTCCTGTTGCTATTTCTACAGTTGCTACATGTGTTGCTGTTGCTGCAACTTTAGTGCGAACTTCTTCTCTTATTTCAGCAACCAGCTCCTCTACACTATCAGTGGGAGTTGCTGCATGTGTTGTTGTTGCTACAACTTCAGTGAGATCTTCTTTCCTTATTTCAGCAACCAACTCCTCTACTATATTAGTGAAATCTTCTTCCCTTATTTCCACACCTGAAGCAGCAAATTCTGCTTCTCTTATTTTGGTTGTTCCAACCTCGAATCTTGTTCACTTGGATGGCTTAGTCCTTTTGGAACCAATTTTCCTCAAATTCACCTCAGTCATCAAATCATTATTTCTAAATTCTTCTTCAACTTCAGAAGTCAAATTGACTCCTCTTCTTAGGAATTTTTTCATTGTCATTCCATAAGGAAGATGATATCTGTTACTGCTTTTGACCTAGAACAAGTGATCTGAGATTGTCAGGTCTTTTTTCTTTTCATTCTTCAACGCCCACAACATTCTGAATCTTTCTCAGAAATGTTATCCCTGCCTCCTATTTTGGGAAAGATGTTGTTGATGAGCAAAATGTGGGTCATTCACATATTTTTGTCCAAATAGCTGGGATGCAGCATCTTTACTTCTTCATCAATCTCTGTTCCAGCCACCTCTAAAAATAATTGTTGCCTCGAGGTAGGTCAATCCTTTTCCTTTCTTCCAACCATAGGGAGATTCAGACACTCCCTTATGTTCTCAGGAGACAAGTCTATTACTCTTATCTCCTATCCATGATTTTCAAGTATTTAGATCATAGTTGTAGAATAACACCTTAACCATTCGTGTGTATAATTTCTCCCTGCAACTCATAGACTCGATCCACCCTTGAATTTTAATCCATCTACAAATGTCCAAATCCAAGTCATTTTCACCTAGTCGGTCAAAATCAACACACCTTCCCTTCCCTACTTTTTTTTTTCATAGACATTCACAAATCTATTATGATTCATGATTGTTTAGGAAAAATACCTCTAGAAAGGAGTACTCGTCTAGCCTTCTCCACTATGATGGGGATGCTTCCACTTCTTCTTCCTCTCTTGCTCTTCTTTTTTTAGAAGACTTTGTACATGCTAATGTTGCTACCATGCATGATTCAGCCATTTCAGCCATGATTTTGGATTGGGATGAAGAAGGGATAGATTTAGGAAATTGTCAGGCTGGAAATATGGCGCAAATAGGAAAAATAGAGAAGAAGGGAGGTGCAACAAGGGAATGTTTAAATATTGCAGGAAGATGCTATGTCTGCAATGAAGATGGGAACATTGCTGAGATATTGGGCTTAGGAGGAGAGGCGAGGTTGCTGTGTTTGAATTAAAAAATTGGCATCGATTTCCCTATTTACATTAGGGTTTTACTGCATTCCGGACATGGAGTTGATAGTGGGACATGGAATCTGGGTTTCAGACATGGAAGGCCTTTGTTTGGAACATGGATTACCCGTTAGGGTTTTACTGCGTTTGGGACATAGAGTTGACAGACATGGAATTTTGGTTTTTGGATAGGGGGCATAATTTTAGACATGGATTATGGAATGTTTTAGCGTGTTTCGGAAATGGACATGGACTTGGGACATGGAATATTGATTTTCGGACATGGAGCATAATTTGGTAAATGGATTAAAATAACAAGCGGTCCAATTTTTCAGTGTTGGATTTTAAATTTTTAATCCAGATCTAGTTTCAATTAATGAAATTTACACTAAAAAAACTTTAATAAAATTAATGAGATTTACACTAAAAATAAATTACTGACATTTAAACTAAAAAATTTTAATATAAAGTTTCAAATAATGAAATGTACACTAAATTTTTTTTAATGAAATTAGTGAAATTTTCACTAAAAATAAATTAATAAAATTTAGATTTAAAAAAATTAATATTCAGTTTATTAATTTGCTTGTTGATGTCCAATTATTTTATGCCTCAAAAAATTATAAAATTTTTAAAAATTATGAAATTTTAGTGAAAAATTTAAAAAGGCGGGAAGACAGCAACATCATTTAGGTTTTGGATTTTTTGCTACACTAGAATTTTTGAAATCTCTAATGATGGGAGATTGAAGTAGTCATGTCGTGCTCCCTCCGTACTGCGAGTTATGTGTTTCTAGGAGACGGAGTCAAAGAAGGCACTCTCACTCGCTCCCTCACTCGCATTGTGTAAGGCCCTGGAAAATTTTACAAATGTAAATTTTTGTTATTGTAAAGTTTTGCTAATTTTGCCGGGTCGATA
>JAYJMB010088069.1:0-20109 GCA_036873735.1 Pouteria campechiana
AAGTTTCTTCTCTACTAGTGATTATTTCTTCTTCTTTGACAAATATGATGGAGGAGAAACTACTAAGAGTATTGAGAGAGCATAAAGGTGCAATTGGATAAAAAATCGCAAACATCAAAGGAATCAGCCCTTCACTTTGCATGCATAAAATTCTAATAGAGGAGCAATACAAACCAATCATCCAACATCAAAGGCGTTTGAACACAAAGATGTAAGAAGTAGTAAAAGCAGAAGTGATCAAGCTACTTGATGCGGGAATAATCTATCCTATTTCTAATAGTCCATGGGTGAGCCCTATGCAAGTTGTACCAAAGAAGGGAGGAATTTGATTTGGAGATCAAGGATAAGAAAGGACCCAAGAATCTAGTTGCAGGTCACTTATCTAGAATTCCAACTATAAATGATGAGGAGATTCCAATTCTTAAAGAATTCCTTGATGAGCATATATTTCTTGTCAACTCCACATAGACACCTTGGTTTGCTGATTTTGTGAATTATTTGGCAAGGAATGTTTTACCCCTTGACATGTCACCACAACAGAAGGAAAAAAAATGATGTTAAACATTATCTTTAGGAAGAACCTTTTTTGTTTTAAATTTGTGTAGACTAAGTGATAAGAAGATATGTACTAGAAGATGGGATGGTAAGTCTTCTACAACATTGTCATGATGGAGAGGCAGGTGGGCATTTCAATTTCGCCAAAACTATAGCTACAGTTTTGCAATCTGGTTTTTATTGGCCAACAATTTTCAAATATGCACACACCCGTGTACTTTCATGTGATAGATGTCAGAGAATGGGAAATATCTCTCGGAGAAATGAGATGCCTTTAAACAATATTCTTGTTTGTGAATTATTTGATGTTTGGGATATTGATTTCATGGGACCGTTTCCCTCTTTCTTTGGCCATAAGTATATTCTGGTAGCTGTAGAGTATGTATCTAAAAGGGTGGAAGCCACAGAAATGCTAACAAATGATACTCAAATAGTGATCAAATTTTTAAAGAAAAATATTTTTACCAGATTTGGCACTCCTAGAGCAATTATCAACGATGGGGGGACACATTTTTGCAATAATAGTTTTATGCACTTCTCCATAAATATAGAGTTACACATAAGATTGCAACCCCTTATCATCCTCAAACTAGTGGACAAGTAGAAGTTTCAAACAAGGAAATCAAAAGAATTTTGGAGAAAATTGTGAATGCCTCTAGGAAAGATTGGTCAATAAAACTTGATGATACACTTTAAGCATATAGGACTGCATTCAAAACACCCATTGGGATGTCTCCTCTTAGGCTAGTATTTGGAAAATCTTTTCATTTACCTATGGAATTAGAACACAGAGCATATTGGGCACTAAAATTATTGAATTTTGACAAGTGACTTGTTGAAGAAGAAAGATAGCTATAATTGAATGAGCTGGATGAACTTCACAATGAGGCTTATGAGAATCACGAGATATACAAAGAGTATATAAAGAAATGACATGATAAGCACTTCCTAAGAAGAGAGTTTAAAATTGGTCAAAAAGTATTACTTTATAACTCTTGCCTTATGCTGTTTCCTGGTAATTTACTATCTAGATGGTCAGGTCCTTTCACTGTCACAAGGATACTATCATATGGGACAATTGAAGTTGCTCATGACACCAAGGGAACATTTAAAGTGAATGGTCAATGTCTGAAGTTATACTTTGATGGAAGATTTGACAAGCAGAAGTTCACATTGGACTTGAAAGAACCAGCTTAAAGAAAGAGATAATCAAGTGAAGACTATAAATCAGAACTACCACCTCATCCCTTTGCTTTTAAGATTTTTGTCTAACTTAGTTTTCTCTATTTAGATAGATTATTTTAGTTGTGGTTTGATATTTTTATTGCAGAAGTAAAAACTTGATTTTAGAATTAGCATAGAAATTTTATGAGATTAAAGATTATGTTTTAAGTATTAAAATTGTCAGAAATTTGCAAAGGATGCCAATAAATTTTAGAAAAAGAGGATTTGAATGCACTTCATTCAGGGAAGCCCTTAAACTTAAACTTCTTTCATTATTTCAAATTGAGGATAATGTTTGATTCAAGTTTGGGGGTATTTGGGGAGTTACATTCAGATTTACAACCAAGATTTTAGATTTACAACCAATATTTCAGATTTGCATTAAGTTTTAGAAAAAAAATCATATTTGGGTATAAATTTTCTCTATGAGTGTCTCTTTAGATAATTGAGCTAAAGAAATCCAAGAGCAATTATGTTACAATGCTAAAATTGAATAGGATGGATTCTCTTTCAATGATCAAGGGACATATGCTGAGTTTTTTATTACCATTGCATATTATTGAGAAAGAAGGATAAGTGCTACCTTGTGATTTGCTGATTCTTATGATAAGTCCTACTTTTCATGACTGATGAAGATTTCAATTAGCACATTATGTTATGATCATACAAAGTGTATGTGTATTAGTGATGATGTTGTGAATTCAATAACATATTCTGGTTGACACAAGCATGTCAGAAGTTATTTGATTATTCCTCAAGGTGAAATCCTAGAAAACATGTTTATTTGAAAGTGATTTAGGCATTCTTTGATTAGTTTGAGCCTTATAAGCTAACCTAGTACATTCACTGTCACTAGTGTCCCTATTAAGCTTTAATGAAAGAATGATATATGCAGAGCATGTGAAAGACCACCATTCAATTTTTCTTTCTTTAGCCTCATCATTCAAACCTTTTCAGCTTGAAAAACCATGATTGACCTATTAAGAGACATATTCTAAACACATGGTTGCAGAGAGGTACATGAGTATATAAGAAGATAAGTTTGGGGGAGTTAAAGAGAAGAATACTAAAAGAAGAGGGAAAATGACAAAAGTAAAGAAATCAATAAGGATTAATTATCCTTCAATTGTGGGGATCATATCTCAATGAACTCGACAGAAAATAAGTTTGAAGAGATGGTAGTAATACAACCCATAATTGGGGGGATCACATCCTAATGAAAGTAAAAGAAAATAAGTCTAAGGTGTGGTAGTAATATAGCTCATAAAACAAATAAAACCCCAAACAAAAAGTTAAAAGAGTGAATATTCATGTAAAATGTAGATATGATCTCTTACTTTATGTATCCTTATTGCCTTTTCTTGTTAGCTAAACCCAAGACCCCATTACAAGCTTAATAAAGAACTATTGATCTAAGTGAACAAATTTTTCTACATTAGTGGAGAGGGATTATGAAAAGCAAGCTTATGGGGTGTTTTGTGAAGATCATGAAAATCACTTGTCTACACATTGTTGACTGAAAAACATGCATGTAGCATGAAATTGACATTGGACACACATAAATTTTTTCATTTCATGAAAGAATTGATGAAGCATGGGTTTCATGAGATTACTTGGCAAGTATCTTGAGTAATTTCTGAGACATGTGCAAATATATAATTTGTCTAGCATGTTACTGATTGTTTGAAAGAGATTTTCCTGATTAATTAATGAGTTCAGATTGTTATTTTACTCGAGGATGATCAAAAGCTAAGTTTAGGGGTATTTGATAAGCTCCTATTTCAAATTATTCCATTATCCATGCCAAAATTCAATCACAATGACTTCTTGTTCAAATTCAGCATTTTCATAATATACACTTGTGCTCCTTTAGTTTTCTTCCCAATTTTCTACTTTTTTCTCATCTATCAGCACTAAAATTTTAATTATTTCATTAATATCATGCATAATCATCCCAAAATGCTCATTCAAGTAATTAAATCTCACTCTCAAACTCAAGTAATAACCCATCCATTATAAGGGTTATTAAATTTCAAAATTCATACTTTTAAAAATCCCCAATGGTCCCCTTTCACATGAACCACTTCAAACATCATAATAATCATTACCACATATCATATGTATGAAATGGATGATGACCATGCTATTCAACACCTTGAGGTCAATTGCGAAAAATCACCTATTCAGTTCTTTTTAACCAAATTTTCTTCTATAAGTGACTCCATATGCCATTTTCATTCCAAAATGCATCCAAGATTCAAACTAATATTTCACAAACATTATAATACATATAATAACTATCTTAGGCCATTCACATTGATCGTAAATATGTTTTTTCCCAAATTCACCATTTCAGTTATTTTTCTTCTTATAGCCATTATATAATTTAAATTGAGAAAATTTATGAATTTCAATTATCAAAATCTACCCATATCCACATAAGAAAATTTCAATCATCTCAAATATCATATAAGGCTATTCATTCATTGAAATTTTTGTGATTTTATGAAAGTTACCTATTGAGTTCTTTTTACCTGAACATTTAACTCAATTGTTCAAAATTCCAAAACTATCTCAAAATTTCAATTCAATATCTCATACACATCACATTATACATAATAATTATGCAACATTAGTCATCCAAGTCATATACATGACTTTACTCAAAATCATTATCTGGGTTCATGTTATTCCACTCAGTCCTCCATAGCAATTTCTTTATAAAACTCTTTATATCACCTCAATTCTTCACTTCACTCAAATGCAAAAATTTTCTCCCAAATTTCAACACCATGGGTGTTATAACAACATTGCAAATTTTGCAGATCTTGATTGACTTGCACATTAAGCTAAACCCTAATTCAGATGCTATAAAATGAAGTTTTGGCACATTTATGAGGACTCTTTGGCAAAGTTTGGAGGTGGAGAAACTAGAAAGGGTAGCAACTACACAAGATTTGAAGGTGGAATCTTCTTGCAAAAGAAGGGGAGTTGATAAGAGAACAAAGTGCAAAGAATATTACTTGGAGAAGCTTATCTCTTGATCTTTCTTTATTTCTTTTCAGTCATTTTCCTATAGTGAGAATAAATCTCAGAATTGTAATAGTAGAGTGTTGGAAATTAGTGAATGAATGACATGTGTATTCTTTTTATCACAAAAACATGGGGGGACATTAGAATAAAATGTGAGTTGAATTGTTATATTGATAAATTGAGTATGTAACTACATTTTGTATGATCATATACTATTCCTTATACAGTAATGGCACCAAGGAAGAGAATGAATAAAGGCAAAGCCCCCATGGTGGACAAATAGTCGCCAAGAAGAATTACTCAAACTCGAGCGACAGGAGTTATTATTAGAGTAACACAAGCAGATACCTCCAGGGTTGACGATTTCCTAGGTCAACCCAGAATGAAGTGGAAGGAGTAGTTGAGCCTGAAGAAGGCCATGTTGAGGCAAAACCTAAACGAATAGATAGGCCAAGCACTGCAGGTCTGGGTGGTGAAACAATTCTGCTCATTTCACCTATTCCACCCTAAACAATGACATTGAAATATGGTGCTATGATTGCAATGATTATGGGAATTGCCCAAACCCTATAGGAGTTGGTGCAAACATAGATGAGGCCTACAGTGGAGCCTCAATAGTTGGCTGGGTCAAGTGAAATACCTACCCATATGGGACAAACTCCTCTTGGGCAGCCAAGGATGGGCTTAAACATGAAGGTCTTTCAAAATATGAAACCTCTAGTTTTTAAAGGCTAGAGGGATTACCCTGTGTTAGATGAATGACTTGTAGGTATGAAAAAAGCATTTGAATATGTGGAATGTCTTGAAGAACACAATGTTTTGTATAGGGTTTATTAGCTAGAAGGTGAAGCAGAATGTTGGTGCCATACTAAGAAGTTAACTGTTCATGTTCATGGGGGAAGAATGTTATGTGTTGAATTTGAGAGATTGGTTAGTAGATATGTTCCTGCTAGTGAAAAGGCTAAATGGGCAACTGCGTTTATGACATTGTTGCAAAGCAAGAGAACAATAGAAGAATATGACGAATAATTTAGATCTCTCACTCGATTTGTGCCATGGGCTCGAATAGATGCACCAAGAATAGTGCAGAAATTTCAAGAAGGACTACAGTTGGATATTTGTGAGAAGTTAGCTCCGCTTATATTAATCCGATATGAGGATATTTTTGACTAGGTTTGTCTAGTGGAATGAGAGGCAGAGGATTAGTCTAAATTCAAAGAAAGGAGACATATGTGAGAAATTGAATAGGGATGATGAACCAAGCCAAGACTTGAGAGAGTGGTAGTGCAATGTTGAAGAAAACTTGCAATTATTGCAAAAAACTAGGACACTTAAAATTTGATTGCCCTTTATTATTGAAGAGAATAAAGGGAGGTAGTCTAAGTCAACCCCTGGATCGGTGAGAGAGACTAGTCAAGGGTTAAATCAGCCTCAGGAAACTAAGCAACAAAGACCATTAACATGTTTCTTATGTGGTGAAACTAGTCATATTAAGTGGAATTATCCTTACGTGGTGAAACTGGTCATATTAAGTGGAATTATCCTTATGTGGTGAAACTGGTCATATTAAGTTGAATTGTCCCAATCAGAAAAGAAGTGACGGTGTGACCTCTCGAGCACCATTCCAGCTTGAACTTGGTAGAGGTTAGATGAGAGGATGGGGTCGTGGACCTAATATAGCTCCTAGCCATGAATATGAGGACCATAGACCACCAATGACTGTGGTCTTACAAGCAACTAATGTACAGGAAGCTCAGGCCCTGAATCACGTAGTTACTAGTAATCTTCATATATGTGATTGTTTGGCTTGTGTATTATTTGATCCAGGCGCCTCTCAGTCTTCTTGCATTTGTAAATAGAGTCCGATGCATCAAGTGATAGAAGGATCTACTCTATCGAAGGTAGTTAGCATAGCTACCGAAGTATGTTATGAAATACCTATAGTAATTGAGAGTAGAAAGTTTTATGTTGATTTAATTGTTTTGAACATGGATGGTTTGGATATTATATCGGGTATGGATTGGCTAGCTAAACATGAAGTTACAATTGAATGTAAAACTAAACAAGTAACCTTAAAGACTCTAGATAAGGTTGAAATTGTCTTCAGACATTTGCCTGGGGGTAAAGCTCGTATGCTAGTGGCCCTTAGTCTAGTAAGGAAAGGATATGAAGCATATTGGCTATCAGCTATCGACATCAATTCAGAACATTAAATGTTGAAAGATATACTTGTAGTGTTAGATTTTCCAGATGTGTTCCTTGGTGAATTATCTAGATTACCTCCTGATCAAGAAGTGGAGTTTGGAATCGACCTCCAACCTGGGGCGAAGCCAATATCTAAGCTCCATATCATATGACACCAACTGAATTGGTAGAATTGAAGGTTCAGCTGCAAGAATTAATGGATAAGGAATTTATTCATCCCAATGTGTCACTGTGGGGTGCACTGATGAGTGAATTTTAGTTACTTATATTTCCTCAAGCTTAATTCAGTGCAATCTTTAATTAGTTTGATGCTAATTTCACATATTTTTATTGTGTCTAGGTTATTGGAAGAGTAGAGACAAGGAGAGAAAGTGAGCAAATATGGAGCAAAAAAGCAATAACAGAAGGCAAACAAAGCAGCAAAGGAGCATAGCTAAAGTAGCATGGGAGTGGTATGATCAGTGTGTTGACACCACAACGCCAATGGCTGACCAAACCGTAGGATTAATATATATTTTTTAATATTTTTTAAGGTTACAAAAAAGCTATGATTTAAGCCTGTTTTTAGTAGGTTTTTTGGGAGTCCTTTGGAGGAGTTTAGGGTTTTTCTTAGAGGCTACTCAAAGGATTTTTAGAGGAGAAAAGTAGGAGATTCGAGAAGAGTAAAGGCAATTCAAGAAGGCCAATTGTAGTATGATGTTCTTCTTGAAGGGAGTATCTTTTATTTTCTTCATAAACTAATTCCTTCTTTCTAGGGTGAAGATGTAGTCCTTTTTGATGAACCTTGTTATTTGGATTATTGATTATTTAATGCAATTCTATGTTTTTATTCATGGGTTTTATTTCAATCTTTTAATTTGTGTGATTGCTTGATCACCAGTTTCATAAATCTTAATTAATTGTCTACGCATGGTTAAGGCGCACACCTAACACACAACCATGAGCTTTCTTGAATGAGAAAAGTAGAAGGTTAAGGTGCAAACCTAACTCACAACCATTCTACTTGGTTCATAGTTATCGATCGTAATAGGTTTTTACCTCAATTATGCTACACATCATAAGCAATTAGAACTAGTGACAGTGCTTGATTTAAACCCACACATAAATAGTAATAATCAAATCATAGAAAGAACAAACCCAAGTAAGCATTAAATCTAATATCCAAATAGTAAAAGGAGTCATTAAGTAAAGAAATCTGAACCTTAGACTTTTGCCACTTGAGATTTATCCTATATCATTCTATAGTTCTAGATTTCTGATTATCTCTTTAGTTTATTATTCTTATTAGTTTAAACCAACAATCCATCTTTTTAAAGTTAGTTTTAGTTAGTAACTTAATTTAATTAAATTAGTTTGTCATTCTTTGTGGGATTGACCCTTGCTCATGCACATTGTACTGCTATATGGTCGTGCACTTGCGAGGTATTATAATTTGAACCATCAAGTTTTTGGCATCATTGCTGGGGAATGGTTCCAAATTGATTTAATTAGGTTTAGTTACAATTTTTCATTTTATTTTTATATATAATTATATATAAAGTTTCTAACTTCTTCTTTCTTTGGTTTTCACTAAGCTATGAATGAAAGAAAGAAGAATTGGAGAGAAAACACTTTTAAGGACTTAAGTCAGAGCTTGCTAAGCAGATGGAGAGGATGTGACCCTTGAATTTTGTAGAATTCTCAAGACAAGCTAATGCGAAGAATTTCTACAACCAACCACTCCATGATGATCTATATCATGGTTGGAGTAGTTATTCCAATTTTTAATGGAACATTGATCATAATTAGATTCAAGATGGGACTTGTTTTCAACCAAAGAAGCCTACTCTAGAAGAGACATTGCAAAGTTTTATCCAGGCAACCCAAACTTGGTCCAAGAATGCTAAAATAGTGTAAGGCCTTGAAATTTTCATGTATGTTGGGTTTCAATTTTTATAATTTGGTATGCAATAAATGTGAACACACTTAGATTTTGGGAAAAATTTATTATGCAAAGTCATGAAATCATGAGGATTACTATCATTAACATGCAAATGAGGAATGAAGTACATTAACTTATGATAAATGAATAGAAACAAGTTGGAAAAATTGAAGAAAAATAAGGTAATGAATTGTGTATACACACTTAGTGGAAATTTGAAATTTAATTAGAAAAATTATTAGAATCATGTGGAATATTATAGATGACATGTGAATTATAATGGGAATGGTCCAAAATTTATTAAAGAAATGGAGTAAAGATGATGGAAAAATTAGCAAATACATTGCATGTACACGTAGTGAAATAGGTAGCTAAAGCACCATATAATTTTGCAAATAAAAGATGGCTTTCAGCAATCTTCTCTCCCAATTACATTTGCAGCCCTTGCTCCCCAACCTCCATGCATTTCCACTTCTCCCAAATGATGGATTTAGTCTATGTTGATGGGGGAAATCATATGGAAGTTAATTCAAGCGTGATTTGTAGCTTATTCCATCAAGAATTCTCTTGATTCAAGTGCATTAGAATTACAAAAATCCAAGGGACAACAAATTTAGGTGGGACCCACAAAAGGAATCACAAATTCAAGGTATGTAATCTATTATTACAACTTGTTAATTATGAATATATGGACGTTTTGTTGATAGATGGATGAATTAATGATCTTTACTTAAAGTGGATCAAGTTAGGGTTTGTGAAATCTGTAAATGGATGATATGGGCTATAATTAGAGTATTTGATTTGTGATTAATGACTGATTAAAATTAGAAAAAGATTACAATTAAGTATACAACTAGTTCCACATTAATATTTTTTTAATCAATTTTAATGTAATTTTGCCCACTCATTAGGCTATAAATTTGGAAAGAGATTAAAGCATCATTAAGGGTGTAAATTAGAGTGTAAGGGCTATGCAAATTGCTCAATTAATGAAGGTAAGTAGGTAGTTGTTTTAAGTTATTTTAAGTTCAATTTGATTCCTTTGAATAATTACAACTTGGGCACTTGTAATCTGAAATTTTTGAATATACGTTACATGATTTTAAACATGCATTATCTTTTCCATGCAACCATAATTAATATAGTGTATTAGTATGAATTAAATTGCATTGAAAACAATAGGAAAATTAGTTGGAATTTGGATGATTCGGATAAACAATGCACTAACAGAATGCTTTACCAAGTACTGCTCTTGAGGTTGATTAAAACCTAATTTAGTGATGTTATTTTGATAAAATAAAACTATGGGGTACATATATAAACTAAATACTATCATACCAAATTTTATGAATAAATTCCACCATTTGACTCCTCAAAAAAATATGAACATTAAATAACCTGAAAATGAGATGTTGATAGCGTCCCACCCTTTTGAAATTTTATTTTATTTTTAATCTTCTCATTTGGAATTAATTTAAGCTTAAAGTTTTAAAACAATTCTATTATATTATGTGGAATTGACATAACAATCTTGAGTGGCAAAAGTGATGTATAATTCTGTCTAACATTTTTTCTTTATATTTTCATATTTTAATTTTAAATTGCTCAATTTACATTATTGTGACCAAAAATTTGGATAAAATATTTTTCTTATTATTGGGAGTCTATAAAAAAATTTTCAGGTCTTGGGGATATTTATGAACTGGGAAATAAGAACTTTGTTTTAAAAATTATGTATATGTATTCCACGCCCTCGGGAGTGCCAGTAAATTCTGATTTTAGCACTTGATTGGCGCAAAGCCTAGTGTGACTCATATATGTATTTTATGATAGCTGTGGGGCCAACCTATATTCACCATGTGGCGATGAGCAGCCTAGTTGGCCAGTGGGTGGTTGTATGGGCAACCGGCGTGATCGGGCGTTGCTATTGGCCTGGATGGCCTGATTGCTATGATTGGCCTGAGTAGCTTGTGTAGGCATGTTTATAAAGAACTGGTACTCTTGTGAGGCAATGAGGGCAGGGTGCCACTAGATACAGCAATATGGATATGTGGGCCTAGCAGGCTTCTAGCCGGGAGTGCTAAGATGGACCTGACGTGTTAAAGAGTAAAAGGATAGTATTCTGGTTTGTGTGCCTCTCAGAAAGGAGTGTGTGATTAGTTGAGTGTGTGGATGATGGTGGAGCCATGTACTAGTGTAGGAGGTAGTCGTGGATTGATAGATAAAAAGGGTAGTATAACATGTCGATATTCGAGCTGGTATTAATTGGTTAATTATATATACAAAATCATTATGAGTATGTGTATGAAATAATTAATGAGATTTTAATATTAAAATCTTAATGAACCTACTCATTGACTGACTATGACATCCTACATATGGCATGATATGTTTTGCTTGTTGGCATTATTGTTTACTATTTTATTTGTTGTAATTTATTACATTTTTTACAGTCATGTTTTTTCACTTATTTGCTTACTGAGTTTTGATCAGACTCACCTCTTTATTTAAATTTTTAGCTGACAAATCAGTAAACGAAGCCCAACAGGGTGTTGGGTCTCATGATGGGGCTAGGCCATGACATCAGTAGAGGTTTTACTCTTTTTCATGATGTATGATAATGTATATTATTGGATAAATTTGGAATATATATTAGACATGTATCATTACTTAGTTGTACAGCATGTCATTTTACGGTGTGGGTGTATGTGGTTTGACAACTAGGGTATAGTTTACCCCAATCTTAGTTTGTGGGTGCTATGGTAATGTGTGTTATAGAGATGACAGTTATATAGTTTATGCAAGAAATGGTAAGGCTTAGAAGCAACCATATTATATTTGCATACTTGAGTGTATTTATTATAGAATTATTGTGGTTTAGCATATTATATACAGGAGAATGGTGGTAAATCAGGAGAAACTCTATCATAATTTTTTCTGAATTTACCACTAGTGATGCTCTAGGGAGGAGGGGCGTTACAAGTGATATCAAAGCCTAATGCACCCTAGGTGGTATAAGTGTGAAGTATGACTATCAAATCATTAAGTAATGGCATGCTTAGGTTGCATTAATATATTTTAGAAACATGGGGGAGCGTTAACTTAGCCTATAAACATGAACATTTCATTTTGAGCCATTGAACTTGAGCAAGTATGATTATGCAAGTGTATGACTTAAAAATGCAATATTATGTAGATATATGACCCGAGAATGTGATATTGTGCAGTGATGGCACCCAAGAGGTGAGTGGACAAGGGCAAAGCACCCATGGTGGAGGAGCCATCAAGGAGAACCACTTGATCCTGATACACAGGTGTTATGATTTGAGAGGATTGGAGAGATTAGAGCTAGTTGGCTCGAGACAATGGCTCAAGGCCAGTATCTAAAGAGGTAGAAGAAGAAGTTATTTTGGAGCCTGAGGTGAGGCAGCAGTCAGAGACCATACAAGAGCCAGTAGGGGCCGATTGTGTAGTACCAAGAGCTGGAACATAATTTGTTACCGTAATGCCAATGGTAGCCAGCCTCACCCAAATAGTATAGGACTTCATACAGGCTCAGAGGAGACTGGTAGATGAGCCTACTCACATTGTTGGACCCACTGGGAGGCCAAACCCTATGCTAGAGTCGATAGTGGAAGTGGGCCAGACTTTATAGATTCACCCAGGTCCAGGGCTAAACAGAAAGGCCTTCCACAATATGAAGCCTCCAGTATTTAGAGGCCAAAGTGACCACAGGGTCGTGGATGATTGGATCTCTGAGATGGAGAATGTGTTCACCTATATGCAGTGTGTGGAGGAGCATGAGGTGTTGTATGTTATCTACTAACTAGAGGGCAAGGCTGAATGCTAGCGGAAGATGGAGAGGGTGACTTTGCCAGCTATAGGAGCTAGTCTGACATGGGAAGAGTTTAGAGATAGGCTCTTCCACCATTATGTACCCTCCAGTGAGAGAGTAAAGCAGATGACTGAGTTCATGACACTAGTGTAGGGGAGGAGACCTATGGTAGAATATGATTAGCAATTCCACTCCTAGGCCCAATTTGTACCATGGGCCCAAGTAAACTCCATAAAGGCAGCCTAAAAATTTTAGGAGGGTCTACAATGGAGCATCAGGAAGAACATGGCCCTCTTTATGCTCACCAGATATGAGGATATTTTAGAGTGGGTCTGAATAGCTAAGAGAGAGGAAGAGGAGTGTTAAAAATTTCAAGAAAGGCAGCTCGCTCGAATAGGTGACACGGGGTAAAAGAATAAGCCCTGTACTGAGCCGAGTAGTGGAGTCACCTCTGAGAGGACATATCATCATTGTGGCTTGCTTGGACATATCTGACTGCATTGTCCTAGTTTGAAGAGAGAGGGCAGGAAGCCTACTAGGTAGACCCCTACTCAGTCTAGAGAGTAGAGCCAGACAACCAATCAACCACGGGGAGCAAGGCAGAGGAGATTGATTGTTTGCTATCAGTGTGGCAAATCAGGCCACATTAGACTTCATTGTCCCACTCTTTAGAGGAAGAGTGAGAGTGTTACTTCTAGGGCTCCTCCCCAGCTTGAATGTGGTGGCTCATAAATGAGATGCCGAGATCATGAGACATATGTAACATCAGGGCGGCAATTTGCAGAGCAGAGACCCTAGACTACGACAGTTGTATAGGCTACAGTTGTACAGGCTACCACAGCTCAAGAGGCATAGGCAATAGATCATGTGGTTACAGGTAATCTTCTCATTTGCAACTATATGGCATATGTCTTATTTGATCTGGGTGTTTCCCAATCTTTTGTATCAATTGCATTTGTTCATAAAGGTAGCTTGCCTACATATCCCATGTATCAGTTAGTAGTGGTCTCCACACCACTAAAGGCAGCTAGTACGACCTCAAAAAAATGTTATGACATTCCCTTGGAAATTGAAAGTAGATGTTTCTATGTTGATTTGATAGTATTAAATTGTAAGGCCCTGGAAATTTCAAAAATGTAAATTTTCACTATTGTAAAGTTTTAGTAATTTTTACAATGCGGCATACTATAAAATTAAAATTTTAAGGAATTTTATTACCAAAAAAATTATATAAATGGATAAAATATCTATATTAATGTGAGGATGATGAGGATATATGTTAAATAATAATTAATAGGTGAAGAAAAATTAAAAATTACATGTGGAAAGCCAAAAAATTGAGTTACCGGTAATTTCAAGAAAATTTTAATTTAATCACATTTAATTAAAAAATAAATAATGAAATTATGGAAATAAAAGATGAAAAATTGATTTGGGTATATGATATATCAAATGGATTACTCATATGTGTAAAGAATGATAATTTGATGGCATTTTGAAAATTCAAGAGAGTGAATATGCATGGAAGTGGGTAGAGCAAAGACTACCAAAATAAAAAATATATATAAAAGTTATGTTTTTGCAATGTACATCCCACTTCCATCATTTCCATCTTCAAGCCCATGCTAGCCAACATAAACCCTTCTCCCCATCATCCCAATCTTCCATTTTAGACAATTTTGCTTCAAGTGATCCATAGCAAATTTTGATTCAAGTCATTAGTAGGCCATAGGATGTATTTTTCTTGAGATCAAGAAGTGGTAGTCATCCAAACCTGGTAAAGTATTGCTGGTCAGTGGGACCCACCAAAGGAATTTAAAGATTAAGGTAAGTGCTTAATCTACTTTTAAATAGTGATGATGTTTATGAAAAAATATTATGCGAAAGTTGGTTTATCTTCAAGGAATTTGAAACCCTAATTCAAGGGGTTTGTTGAAAATTTTAATAGGGAATTAAGGCTATATTAGAGGGTGGAAATTGGAGTGTGAGGGCTATACAAATTGCTCAATTAATTAAGGTAAGCAGGTAGTTGTTTTAAATCATTTTAAGTTCAATTTGATTTCTTTAAATGATTACAATTTAGGCAACTGTAATTTGAAATTTTTGTATATGAGTTACATGATTTTAAACATTCATTATCTGCCCCATGCAACCATAATTAATGTATTATATTAGCATGAATTAAATTGCATTGAAAATAATGAAATTTGGATGAGTAGTGCACTAACAAAACACCTTACCAAGTACCCCTTTTGAGGTTGATTAAAAACTAATTTAGTGATGTTATTTTGGCTAAATAAAAATATTTGATTATAATAGATATAACTTAATACTATCATATCAAATTTTATTAATAAATTCCACTTTTTGACCCCTCAAAAAAATATGAACATTAAATACCCTAAAAATGAGATACTTATAGCGTCCCACCCTTTTGACAATTTGCTTTATTTTTAATCATCTCATTTTGAATTAATTAAGCTAAAATTTTTACAAAAATTCTGTTATATTATGATAAATTAATGTAAAATTTTTATTTGAAAAATAGATGTATAATCTCGTCTAAAATGTTTTCTTTATATGTTCATATGTTAATTTTAAATTGATCAATTTACATTATTTTGACCTGAAATGTTGATCAAACATTTTTCATATTATTTGGAATCTATAGAAATATTTTTAGGTCAATTGGATATTTAGAAAATAATAAATAAGAATTTTCTTTTAGAAATTATGTACATGTATTCTACGCCTCCGGGAGTGCCGATAAAATTTAATTTTGGCGCTTGATTGGCTTGGAGCCCAATGTGGCTCATTTATGTATTTTATGATGGTTGTGGGGCCAACTTATGTCCGCCATGTGGCAAGGAGTGGCTTGGTTGGCCAGTGGGCGGTTATGTGGGCAGCTGGCGCGGCCAAGTGTTGCTATTGGCTTGGATGGTCTAATTACTATGATTGGCCTAAGTAGCTTGTGTAGGAGTGCTTATGGAAAACTAATACTCTTGTGAGGTAATGAGGGTGGAGTACCACTGGATACAGCAATATGGCTGTGTGGTGTGGACCTGGCAGGCTTCTAGTCGGTAGTGTCAGGATGGACTTGACACGTTGAAGAGTGAAAGGGTAGTGCTCTAGTTTGTGTGCCTCTCAAGGAGGAGTGTGTGGATGATGGTGGCGCAGTATACGAGTATAAGAGGTAATCATGGATTGGCAGATATAAAAGGGTCATATGAAGTATCAGCATTCGAGTTGGTATTAATCGATTAACTATGTATACGATATCATTATGTGTATGAAATAATTAATGCAATGTTAACCTTAAAATCTTAATGAACCTGACCACTGAATGACTATAACATCCTGTATATGGCATGACATGTTTTGCCTATTTCTATCTTTGTTTATTACTCTATTTGCCATTGTTTATTGCATTATTTATTTAAATTTTAGCTAACAGGTCAAAGGACAAAGCCCAACAGGGTGTTGGGTCTCACGACGGGGCTAGACTATGACACCAGTAGAGGCTTTACTCCTTTTCATGATGTATGACTATGTATATTGTTGGATGGATTTTGTATGTATATGAGACATGTATCATTACTTAGTTTTATAGCATGTCATTTTATGGTATGGGTGTATATGATTTGACAGCTAGGGTATAGTGTACCCCGATCTTGGTCTGTGGGTGTGATAGTGATGTGCGTTTTGGAGGTGACAGTATATAAATTATGTAGAAAATGGTAGGGCCTGGAGGTGGTCATATTATATTTGCATATTTGTTATATAATTATTATGGTTTAGCATATTGTATACAGGATAACAATGGTAAATCAGGGGAGACTCTGTTTGAATTTTCTCTAAATTTACCACTAGTAATGCTCCAGGGAGGAGGGGCATTGCATAAACATGGAAGGATTAGATATTATATTGGGGATGGATTGGCTAGCTAAGCATGAAGCAAAGATAGATTGCAAGACCAAACAGGTGATCTTGAAGACTCCTGATGAGATGGAGATCACTTTTCGGAGTTTATCTACAAGAGAAGCTCCCAAGCTAATTTCTGCTATGAGAGCTCTCAATTTAGTGTGGAAGGGACATGAAGCTTATTTGATTTTCATAGTAGATGTGCACTTTCAGCACAGATTAGTAGAGGATATCCCAGTTGTGAGAGACTTTCTTGATGTGATTCTAAAAGAGCTATCTAGATTACCTTCTGAGCAGGAATTCGAGTTTAGTATTGACCTTTAGCCTGGGGTAGAGCCCATATCCAGAGCACTATACAGAATGACAGTAGTGGAATTGGTAGAATTGAAGGTGCAATTGCAAGAGTTGATGGATAAGGGATTTATCCGCCCTAGTGTGTCACCTTGGGGTGCTCTTGTCCTATTTGTGAAGAAGAAGGATGGTAGTCTATGCCTATGCATTGACTACAGAGAGCTCAATAAGGCGATGATCAAGAATAAGTATCCATTGCCTTATATAGATGATTTCCTTGATCAGTTGCAAGGGTGTTCTCAAAGATTGATCTTCAGTTGGGCTATCATCAAATGAGGATTAGGCCAATAGATGTGCTGAAGACTACATTCAGAACCTAGTATGGACACTATGAGTTCTTAGTAATGCCATTCGGGTTGTCTAATGCTCCAGTAATTTTCATGGATCTTATGAATAGGGTGTTCAGGCCATATTTAGATCACTTTGTGATTGTATTTATTGATGACATCCTAATTTATTCCACAAGCAAATAGGAGCATGAAACTCACTTGAGACTAGCATTGCAGTATTTCAGAGAAGAAAAGTTGTATGGCAAGTTGAAGAAATGCGACTTCTAGATGAATAGTATAACATTTTTAGGGCATCCCATATCAGGAGATGGTATTTTTGTGGACCCACATAAGATAAAAGTTGTAGTGAACTAGCCCCGACTGACTACAGCAACATCAGTTCTCAGTTTCCTGGGATTGGCGGGTTATTACTATCGATTTGTTGAGAGATTCTCTACTATAGTGGCGCCTCTTACACAGTTAACCTGTAAGGGAGTGCAGTTCAAATGGAATGATCAATGTGAGGCAGCATTCCAGGAATTAAAGAGGAGGCTAGTAGAAGCTCTAGTTCTCAAAGTCCCTACGGGATGGGGTGAATTTTTTATATACAGTGATGCATCTAAACATGGATTAGGGTATGTATTAATGCAACATAGAAATATTATTGGAAGATAATAATCTAGAATTGGCAGTTGTCATATTTGCCTTAAAGATATGAAGACATTATCTCTATGGTGAAAAGTGTAACATATACACAGATCATAAAAGCTTGAAGTACATTTCACTCCAAAAGAGCTAAATATGAGATAAAGGTGATGACTTGAGCTACTAGAAAATTATGATTTAAATATACATTATCATCTAAGCAAGGCAAATGTTGTTGCATATGCCTTGAGTAGGAAGTTTGTTCATAGTATGACATATTTACTTACACAGAAAAATGAGCTATTTGAACAAATGAGGCAGATGGAGTTAAATATGGGAATGAGAGGGCTAGTGGCACAATTATGTTAGTTATCTATTCAGCTCACCTTGTTGGATGAGATTCAGACTGCCCCGATGGGGACTATAATGAAGAATTTTAGAAACTGAGAGGGAAAGATCAAAGTGGTTGACTATATGATCATATTATTGGTGCTGATGGCATCTTGAAATACTAGAACCAGCTTGCATTGCCTAGAGGTTCTATCATGATACAAAAAATGCTGAAAGAGGCACACTATTCACCTTATACCATCTACCTAGGCAATAGTAAAATGTATTGCGACTTGAAGTCATAATATTGGTGTCATGGCATGAAAAATGTGTGGCTCAGTATGTGGCAAGGTGTCCAGTATGCCAAAGGGCAAAGGTAGAACATCAGAGGCCTAGTGGGTTATTACAGCCAATTGAGATCCCAAAGTGAAAGTGGACAGATATCACTATAGATTTTATTATAGGTCTTCCCAAAACTACAACTGATTATGATAGTACCTAGGTTATAGTGGACAGGTTGACTAAGGTAGCCCACTTTATTCCCGTTCGTACTACTTACACTACTGAGAAATATGCTTGGATTTATTCGAAGGAGATAGTAAGACTACTCGGTGTGCCTAAGGTCATCATTTCTGATCATGGATTAGTGCTTACAGCTAAGTTCTTGATAGCTCTGCCTAAGGCTATGGGTACACATCTAGATTTCAGCATTACATATCACCCCTAGACCAATGGGTAGACTGAGAGGGTAGCAGATAAAGGATATGTTGAGAGCTTGCATCCTCGAATGGGGCAAAGCCTGAAGCCAATATCTTACTTTGGTGGAGTTCGCCTACAATAATAGTTATCACTTTAGCATTAGCATGGCTCCTTTTGAGGCATTTATGGGCATAAGTGCCAATCACACCTATAGTGGCTAGAAGTGGGGGAGACTACTATTGTAGGGCCACAGATAATTGTAGATACAGTTGAAAAAGTAGCCAAGATCAAGGAGAAGATCTGAGTTGCCCAATTTCATCAGAAGAGTTATGCAAATACACATCGGCAGGACCTAGAGTCTCAAGTGAGAGTTCGGGTCTTTCTTAAAGTGTCACCTATGAGAGGTGTGGTGTGATTTGGCACCAAGGGCAAGTAAGCCCTAGATATGTTAGGTCATATGAGATATTGGAATGGATTGGCATGGTAGCTTATCGCATTGCATTACCACCTTAATTAAGTGGGATCCATGATGTGTTCCATGTGTCATCACTAAGGAAGTATGAGGCGGATCCTTCTCATATTTTGGTGCCAAAAGAGGTACAGTTAAGTGAAAATCTTCGGTATATTGAGCAGCCAATCTGTATCCTAGATAGAAAGGTGAAATAGTTGAGAAATAAAACCATTTTCCTGGTTAAAGTACAGTGGAATCATCAGTCGGAAGATGAGGCTAGGATATAATGTGGTCTAAGTATCCTCATTTAATCATCTAAGTTTCGATGATGAAATGTTTTCTAAGAGGTGGAATGTAAGGCCCTAAAATTTTCAGTTATGTTGGGTTTCAATTTTTATAAATTGGTATGTGGTACATGTGAACACACTTAGATTTTGGAAAAAATTTATTATGCAAAGTCATGAAATCATGAGGATTACAATCATTAATATGCGAATGAAGAATGAAGTACATTAACTTATGCCAAATAAATTGAAACAAGTAGAAAAGTTTGAATAAAAATGAGGGAGTGAACTATGTATACATGTAGTAGAATGAACTAGAAATGGCAAAGCAAATTTTACAGCTTGACGAATGTTCTAGTTCAGGCAGCACAAGCAGGGAACAAAAA
>JAYJMB010088070.1:0-20109 GCA_036873735.1 Pouteria campechiana
GAAGAGATTGAGAGGCAGCTCTGTGAGTATTGCTTGTTAAGGGATTGGAGACTAGAACTTTGATCCTTGTAGAAGGCTGAGAACTGGAAGAAGGTTGATGTGTTGTAGAAGGAGATGGTTCAATATAAGGAGTAGTATTTGGTGATGGTTGGGTGAATTCATTTGGTATCTTATCAGTGATTTTATCACTATTTGAAAGAGGTTTAGGTTTGAAATTTTTGGTTAGACCTTTCATTATTATTATGCTATCAAGATAATGTTGATACTCAAATTTTGGAAAAAGAAGATCAGAAAGAGTGAAGGATCTATCTTGTGATAGAAAAGTGAAGGCAACCATTTGGTTTATTAATTGTCTATGTTCAATTTTTTCTAGGGTCATTTTTAATTTTTGATTTTTAGGAGTTGAAGAAGTGTGTTTTGGGAGTTTAGGATGCTGAATTTAATAGCTTTTAGATGAGAAAGGCATGACTTTTGGTGGTGTGGGTTGATTGAGCTTTGAAGGAGAGAGAGGTGATTGAGAGGTGACTGAAGATGGAAGGAGGATTTTGAAGTTTGAAAAAGTTTGAATGAAGAGGACTGATTAATGTTTTATGGAGGTGAAGAGGGATTATCTTAAGATGAATGTTTCTTTGAGATGGATTTTAAGGGTTTAAAGATTTTACTTATAGGAATTGTTGACTCAGATATAGGAGACACAGAGTTAGACTGAGGAGATTCTAGTGGAGGATCTATGTAATGAGGTGAGTATAAGGTGAAGATTTGTGAGATGTGTGAAGTGGTGAGGATGGAGTAGGAGAGATGTGAAGTGAATGATGAGATGGAGTAGGAGAGGAGTGAACTAAGTGATGAGATGGAGAAGTCGGTGAGGAGTGAATATTCCAAATTGGTGAGACAAAAGTTAGTTTCTTTTGACTTTTGATGGATTCCATTAGAGAGAATAGGGTGTCCATCTTTTTATCCAATGAGTCCATTTTGAAAGTCATAGATGCAGCAAACATTTCAATTCTTTGGAGTCTGCTCTCAAGATTTTGTGGAATGTGTTGGGTTGGTGGAGATGAATAAGCAGGTCTGGAAGGAAATGGAAGTGGATAGTGATGTAGAGACTCAGGATTTTGTGGAATATGTTGGGTTGTTAGGGGTGAATGAATAGGTCTGGAAGGAGATGGGATTGGACTGTGATGTGGTGAAGGTTCTACTACTACTCCTGCCTCTCTTTCCCATGCTATTGTTTTTTTTTTTTTGCTGCTATTGTGCCTGTTTGCACATGTTCCTCTTCTCTTGCTTCTTCTTCTTTTTATTCTTCTTCTTCTTTTCTAACCTTTTTTTATTGTCTTGGCCCTTTAGCTTTCTTAGTAACTGCACCGCCTAATGATATGGATATTCCCATCCTTTTCAATGTGACATAGTCCACTATGTCTAAATTTTTGAACTTCTCTAGAACTTCATATGATAAATCCACCTCTTCCTTTCTTATTATTTGAGCCATTATCATTCCATAGGGTAGGGGATGTCATGCTGATGATTTGACTTGGTAGAGTTGTTCAATTTGGCCAGATCTAATTTCTTCTTATATTTCAATGCCCGGAGAATCTTTGCATCTTTCTCAGAAACATTATCCCTACTTCTAACCTTGGGATAAATGTTGTTGATTAGGATAAGTTGAGTAAGTCTTAGATTCATATCCAGATGGTTGGGATTTAGATTATTTACGTTTTCATCAATAGGCATCCCTGTCCGCTATGAGAAAAACTCTTTTCTAGGTTCTAGCCATTCAAACTGCTGATTTTCAACCAGGGGAAGATTCAAACACTCTAATGTTTTCAAGAGATAGATTTATTTCTCTTCTCCAATCCATGATTTTTTGACCTAAGGTTATAGTTGCAAAAGAGTATTTTCACCATTTTAGAATAACTTTCGTCTTTGTGACTCATATGATCTTTCCATCCTTGAAAGCTTATCCAATTATAGATTTCTAACTTCATTTCCTCAAGGATTTTGAAATCAATGGCTCTACCCTTCAACACCTTTCTATTTATATATTCGTTCATGTATTCTTGGTAACTTAGTACATCATTTTGGAAAGTCACCTCTAGGAGTTTGTTTTCCCTCACTTTGATCTTCCAAGATGCATGCAATTCCTCTGATTCCTCTCTGTCCCTTTTTCCACTAGAAGTGGATGCTAGAGTTGTCTCTATAGTTCTTGAATCTGCCATCTCCATCAGTCTAAGTTTTAGGGTTTTGATGTGGAAGAGTATGGGGGTTCTTGGTAGCGAGATAAATAGAAGAAAATTGTGCCAAGAGGATGAGGAGTGAAGAGGGAAACAAATGGGGATTTGAATCACCTTTTTCTAAGGAGTGACTCTGTTGCTAACAATGAATAGGAGAGTTGACTCTGAGATGAGGTTAAAATGAGGGGATTTTATCGAATCTAACCTCGAGGGCTTCAGACAAATTAGGTGGCTTCAAATGATCCTACAAACAAAGTGATGACTTTGTCTGCAAGTAGATATGAGATGATGTGACTTTTAATTCACTTTTGATCTGAGAGCATGATATTGTGTATGAGACTCACTTATGATCTGGATATTTTAATTAGTAAAAATTTGAATACTGATCCTCTCAACTTTATATCATGTGTATAAGCGAATCAATAAAGAGGACATGGTTTGGAGCATTTTTCACAGATAACTTAATGTGTATTGCATGCAGAATGATATACCATTGATTTTGAAGCAATCTAATTCAAAGATTTAAAGATCTTCATATGTTTCTTGAATGTTTGAAACTTCAGATTCGAGAATTACCTCATTATCTTGAATCACTATGATATTTTAAAAATGCTTAGTTGGTTGTCTTCAGCTCCTCTGGATTTCTCATAAGTTGATTCTTTCGATTTCTCTTGTTCCTGTAGTTGCTGCAAAAAGTCAATTTGCTTGGGTCTTTTGGACCTTGTTAGCTTTATCATATATAAGTTCTCATGTACCTTTAACAATATTTTATCAAACTTAGTGAAAGACAAGAATTTTGAATTTTTAGAATCTATAATAGATATCATTAATGTGTAAAACTTTGCAAATAACTTGTCCCTGAGCAGTAATGTTATGGAACGATTTGTCCAAGAAAATCTCTTCACATGTTAAATTTTGGTAGTTAAGATTAACTTGCGAAGCCTGCTTTGATACCACTTGTTGGTCCCATATAATAGATAGCTCAAGAGGGGAGGGTGAATTAAGCATATAAAAATTATGGCCAAATAAAATTTTTTGTGCTGAGCAGAAATGATATTGTGGTCCATATATATTTTCATAGTTGTTTGCACAATAATAAAGTCTACTTCATGAATAAATTCTACTTTTATTAGCTGATCTCTTTTCAAGCAAGTTATCATGTGTGTACATTGATGTATGCGATAATATCATGCTAAGTAAAGTAATTAAGCAGGTAATACAAACAAAGATTTTTATAGTGGTTCAGGAACCCCATGCCTATATCCACTCTTCTAAGAGCACACCCTCTTTATGCCTTGGGTTCCACTATATCTCCTATAATGAAAATATACTAGTGCTCCTAGCACTCTTCTAGATTCCATCTCTAGGGGTCATAAACAGTGTTCCCAACATTTTTCTTTATTCCAGCTCCAGGGGACATAAACATAGTGCTCCTAGCACTTTTTTGGTTTTCACAAGTTCACTAGGAAACTCATTAGTTTTGAGGATCACTAGTAAACTTGTTGGTTTTCCAAATCTCACCAATAACTCATACAATGTGGTTTTCTTGATCTCACCACAAACTCACATAGCTGATTAACAACACTCTATTTGTAAATCATTTTGCCTCTTTTGCTAAGTTGATTTGTACATAGTTTAAGCACATACATAATGATTACTTGTTAAAGCATATTAGATATCAATACTTCAGAAGTATAGTTAAGATAGATCTTTATGGCTCTTCATCTATCAGCATAATGGAGATTGATCGAGAGATGTTACTTATTTAAGATCTATTCTTATTTTTCTCTTGGCTTCTTCAGCTTTATTCATTTATATTGCACTACCTTTATATTGCTTCACAAATTTTTATCCATTGGAGGTAGTTGGCTTGCTTTGAATGTCAAAGACCATTCTGAGTTTTTTGCCATTGAAAAGCTTTCTTAATAAACTCGATGTAGCTGGAAAGCCTGCACACCGTTCCTTAAGAAGATACATTTTTGGTTTAGGCAAACATTGGATGAAGACTTTTTTGCATGATTGACTCTTTTATTATTTTGGAATGACGCTCATTAGCCTTTGAGAGTTGCAATCTTTATCAGAGTGAAGACTTTTCTTTTGAATTTCTTTCCATTTTCATCTAAGCTTGATTTATCTAGTTTATTTAATAGAATTTGCTTCGAATGAAAGCTTGATTAGAGAGTGTAGCCAATAATATCTAGTACAAGTAGCTTCTACTCATCATGATATGCCATAAAGATTCAGCCATAGTTTATTTGAGAACTTTGTCTAATCAAATACTAGTTTATCTCTTGTAAGTAACAGATAAATTGGCTCTGAGTAAATCCACATAATAGACAACTTCATCTTTGTAAATTTGTCTGAGATCGTTACATCTTTTTACTTTGTCTTTTAGTTTATCTATTGTAAATGCCTAGATGAAGTTCTTCTCTTTAGTTTTCATAACATAAAGTTTTCTCACCAGACAAAGTTTCTTTTACTAGACAAAGTAGCTTTGTCTGTCGGTTTATCTATTGTAAGTAATAGACGACTCTTGTTGGCACGAAACAAGCTTCTTCAAAGTAGACAAAATGACTTTATTTGTTGATTTTTCTATAGAGAGTTGCAGAAAAATTTGTAAGGCTTAGATGAAGTTCAACTAGTTCTTCTATTGGTTTGTCTGTCATAAGTAATAGATGAATTGACAAGCTACAGACAAATCCTTTTTTTTTAGCAGTTCACCTGTTGGTTTGTTTGTTATAAGTAACAGTGGAATCATATAGATGCATAGACAAATTATTTTTTCAATTGTTTGTCTGATGTTTTGTCAATAGTAAGTGGCAGACGAACTAATAGATGAAGATGGCAGACAAAGTTATTCATTTGTGGCTATTGTGCCGATCCTACTTTGTCTTCTACTTCTGTAAAGGATTGTAGACAAGTTCCTTGATCTTCTTCAGTTTTAGATAAACTTTATATGAGAGCCAAATACTTGAATAATTTGACTTTGTTTTTAGCTCTTAATTTTTTTGAGTTCAGCTCCATTTCATCTCTGCTTCTACAAACTAAATTAATCTTTATGTTATGGATAGATGTTGTGTATAAGAAGTTTATCTGACTTATTAGTTGAACGATTTGTCTAAATATTTCTGAGTTAGATGCTTTTTGATATTGAATTTATCTGTAGGAGATTTATTTGATCACTCATTGAGGCTTGAATGTTATGGCTACAGATGTTCTTTGTGGCTTCTTTTCAAAGTTTCAGTGTCATTCTTTCTGAACATTCTTGTCTTCTTTTAGTCTATAGATTTTTCTTATTGATTGATTCTCTATATTGCTTCCCTGTACATCATTTATATTTGTCTCTGTAATACTTGGGAACATAACTATTAGTACCTCAAGTGTTCACTTATATGTTATTGCTTATCATTAAAACCTAGTTTTTTGCCATTTATACTATTTTTTTCAATAGTAAGGTGAATTAATAAAAAAACAATGGCAGTGAGTAATATAAAAGAGATTCACAAGTCACAAGCGTCTAGAGATCCAATTTCACCACTTAATGATATCCTCTATTATTAAGATTTTGCTTTTAATTCATTAGCTTGGGTTCATTCTATTGAATATATGATTATTATCGTTAGGCATCTGGGTTTAAATCAAGTATTTTTCCCCATTCCAATTACCTATGGCATGTAGTGTAATTGAGGTTGAAAACTCATGAAGATAAGAGGAACTTTATGAACCAAGTAGAATAGTTTTGCATATGGCGTCTCCATTAACCATTTACTCATTCATTCAAAAGAGCTTCTAAAATATGACTCAGCATATGGCTTCTACTTTAACCATGTTTTATCAGGTAATCATTCTAAGTCATAGAATTGGTGATCAAATAATTACACAAATTAGATGATTACAATAATCATAATGAATGAAATAAGATAAATTTGAATTAATCAACCAAAAATCCCCATTTAATAAAGAATATCAATGAGGGCTATATCATTTCCCTATGGAAAGAAATTTAGTTCATGCTAAAAACCAGAAAAACAATATTCAAAAATACTCATGTTGCAGAATTTTGAAATCTGTTTCTTGCTCCCTTGTAGAATTCTCCTCCAAAGATGTGTACCACCACTTTCTCCTCTCCAAGTCCCCTTGTTTTTATGTTAAACACCCTTTAAATAACCTAATTTAGGGTTCTCTTGTATCTTCATATGAATTCCTCAAGTTAGTTTGTACACAAAATACATAATTGTTAAAAATATCATGTTTCTGTACACAGTCTATCCATTCCAAATCATATGATTCTTAATTAATTGCTAAGATAATTTCAATACATACATCTTTCATGTTGAATAGTTTCTCCTAATCATACTTCATATGTGCAAAAAACTACTTTAAATTAACACCTATAAACGCTCATTGCGTTCAAAAATCTCTAGAGATAGGTATAGTATTTTGGCCTAACTTCCTCATATTAACTCCAAATCATGTGATTGTTAATTTTTTGGATAGATAACTTAAAGAGATATAACTTTTATTTTGAATAGTGTTTCTTAATTAGCCAATATAGGTGTTAAAATCTTCCTTGAACTGCCACTGAAATATTACAATTTTTCTTACGTATGAAGCATCCTAAAATAGAAGTCCTTCTTCAATTGAATTGCTGCACACACATCCCACCATCTGATTTGCATACAATTCATATTAAAAATTTGAAAACTACTTTGAAAATAGTGTTTGGAAGTTCTAATTGAATTGCAATAGAAGTAATGACTTTATCTTCAAGCAATTAATCTCAACCATGCATCTAGCAATCTATCTACTAGCTATCCACTTAATAATCAGCTATATAATCCCACTTTAGCATCATGATTAATGATTAATTAATGGCTAGGATTGATTCTCCCATAATGGTACATGTCCTCATGATGATTTCTTAGCAAACAATTGCATATTTTCGCCTAAATTGACCTAAATTTCATTAATTTAGCTAAAACAGAAATTAAATCCATTAAATGCAATATTTTTTTCTAATGTAGATATAAATCAATTGAATCATGTAAAATGAGGATCCAAAAAATATGAATTTAGGTATAAAAATTTGATAAATTATGAGCTTATCAGATACCCCCAAACTTAGCTTTTGATTATCCTTGAGCAAAGTAGCAACCAAAACTCATGAAACAGTTAAGATAATCTCTCTAAAATGATCAAGAAAATGCTAGACACATTACACATGTACAGATAACTCAGAAATCATTTAAGACACTTACCAAGTGATCACACCCGCAAACTCATTTTCTATTGAGTTCACGGAGATGTGATCTCCCTTGTTGAAGGATGAATTCTTATTAATTCCTTTTCTTTTTATCCCTCTTCATTTCCTTTGGCCTTTTTTTAGATACCCCTAAACTTATCTTCTTTTGCACTCTTGTACCTCTCTACAACCGTGTGTACAGAATATGTCCCTTAATAGGTCAATTATGGTTTTTCAGGTAGAAAAGGTTTGGATGATGAGGCTAAATAAAGAAAAGTCAAACGGTGGTCTTTCACATGCTTTGCATATGTCATTCTTTCATTAAAGCTTAATAGGGACACTTGTGACAATGAATGTACTAGGTTAGCTTAGAAGCCTCAAACTAATCAAAGAATGCCTAAATCACTTCCATGTAAATATGTTATGTAAGATTTCACTTTGAGGGATAATCAAATAAGTTCTAGTATGCTTATGTTAAACAAAATATATTACTGAATTCACAATATTATCAACTAATCTGCAAACATTTGGATGATTATAACGTAATGTGCTCAATGAAATTTTCCTTAGTCATGAAAAAGAAGGACTTATCATAAGAATCAATAAATCACAAGGTAACATCTATCCTTCCTTCTAAGTCATATGCAATGGTAATAAAAAAACTCAACATATGTTACTGATTATCATGAAAGAATCAAACCTATTCCGTTTTAGCCTATTAGCACAATTGTAGCTAAGTCTTAGCTAAGTCCTCAAAAGTGTAACTCATCAAAACTTATACCTAAATTTGAAACATTTTTACCCAAAAACTAAAAAAACTAAATGTAAATTCCTAAAACACCTTCCAAATTAAATTAAAGATTGTCCTAAATATGTAAAAATGAAAGAAGATTAAGATCAAGGGCTTTCCTGAATGAAGTACATTCTCATCCTCTTCTTCTAAACTGACTTGACAGCAACTGCAATTTTAACACTTGGAACAGCATTTGCAATCCTCTGAAACTTCTACGCCCAAACTAAAATGAGATTTCTTCATTCTACAATAAAATATTAAACTACTCATTAAAAAATCTGTCCTAATGGAGAAAACAAACAACCAACTAAACTAAATGCTAAGAAAACAAAGAAAGGTTAGAAAAACTTGGGTTTTTTCCCAAGAAGCACTTTATTATAGTCTTGTCTGACTATGGCCTTCCATCTTTGAATTGAAATTTAGCTTTTTGGTGTTTCAGCTCTTTAAAAATTGGTAGTAGCTTGTAGAATTTTGGTGGTTCCAATTGATAAACATAGTTGATTGACTTAGCATCTTCTAATTCATCTCCTTCAACTATCCTTCAACTAGCGCTGCTTCAACTGTGTTTATGGGCTCTCCTAAAAACTCCTCCATCATCCCATCCACTAAATCTATCATGAAGCCATTCTTCTTCTCTTTGGACAACTCCATCTCCTTGAAAGTATCAAATTTCACAATATGGTCTTGGGATTCCATTAAATTTTCTTCCTTCATACCTGTAAAAAAAGAAGAAATAATCATTAGAAAGAATAAATCATTGCCTACAGATGCATACCATAAAGAATGAGGCAATTGCTTTAGATACCCTTTTACTTTGATCTCCTCCTTTGTTAAATCTTCATTAAAATTTCCAATCATCTCATTAGATATTTCTTGTGGGAAGACATCTAAACCTAGAATTTGGCCATTCTATCACAAGAATTTTCAACAACTTTGTTCAGCTTTAAAAGCCCAGGAAAAGGGACTAGTGGATCATAAGGTAGTGGTGGCTTATAGTTGAGTGGAGGGTTAAGAATTGGAAACACAACTCTCCTTGCATTCACTTCCTCCTCATCACTTGCAAAAATATTTGAATTGTTAATTACATCACCAACTTTATCATTTATTACCTTACCAACACTTAAAATTGTAATCACATTAGCTTGCTCAGGCTGACTTGATGACTTTCTAGGTGTGTGACTCTGCACAGCCTCTGTAATATGAGCCAACCATATCTCCATCTTCTTCATAGATACCTCCATGTTCTGGAATCTTGCTTCATTGTTCTGGAATTGAGTTTGGCTTGCTTGAATGAAACTCTTTATAGTTTCTTCAAGAGTAGGCTTCTTTAGTTGAAATGAAGTTCCAACTTGATTCTGATTTTGATTGTTGTTCCATAAAAAATTGGGTTGACTTCTCCAACTAGGATTATAGGTATTTAAATATGGATCATCATGTGGTTGCTAGTTGTAGAAGTTCATTGCATTGGCATATCCCAAAAAATCTACAAAACTCTACCTAAAAGGACAAACATTGTATGAGTGACTAGAAATACCACAAATAGAACATACCTTCAAATGAATGGGTTGTTTCTGGTTCATCATCATGGAGTACACCATCTTCATCTACTTAGCAAGCTCTGACATCTACATAGAAAGCTTAATGTTAGAATTTACTTCATACATTCCTCTTGGCCTACCTCTAACACTTTTCTATTGTGAGTTTGCTCCAAGCATCTCATATAGATCATATATTTCCTTTGGTGTCTTCTCTCCCATAGCTCCTCCTGTGGCATTATCAACCATGGCTTGGCATGATTATGTTACTCCATCATAGAAAAAAGTTGAATTAGCAACTCTAAAAGAATATGATGGTGAGGACATTGAGTCAGAAGTGATTTAAATCTTTCCCAAGCCTCATGGAATGCCTCACCTTCCACATGAGCAAAAGTTGCTATCTTACCTCTTCGTTCTGCAGTTTTAGCATGGGAATAGAATTTATCAATGAACTTGTTATACACTGCATCCCATGTGGTAAGTGAATTAGGAGCTAATGTCATGAACTAGGTCTTTGTTGCATCCTTCAGAGCGTAAGGAAAACATCTCATGTGTAGCCGATCCTCAGTTAGTAGTTTGAATAGTTATGTAAAAATCACGCATAAAAGTTAAAGGATCTTCTACAACAACACCATGAAAAGAAGGAAGCATATTATAGTGTATATGTTATAGCTTCCTGGCATTATTAGTTAAACAATGCATAAAGGCGATATCCCAATAGTGGGGCATGCAAATTCCTTCATTAGCTGTTGTGCTTGTTGAGCCATCCTATTCTCCATATTTTCTGCCATCTTTTATTCTTCCATGTAATTACAACTCAACAAAAAGAATGAATGATTAAATAACTTAAAATCCTAAATAAAAAAAATAAAACAAAGAAAAAAAATTATAACTTAATTAATTGAATCAATCTGAAATTAATTCCTCGGCAAAGACACCAAAAACTTGATGGTCAAATTATAATTCCTCACAAGTGCACAAGTGTATAGTAGTATAGTGTGTAAAACAAGAGTCAATCCCATAGAGAACTATTCAAGTTGATTCAATTATACTTAGTTATTGCTAAACTATTCTAAATCTAAAGATGCAATAAAGACTAAAATAAATCAAATCAAAAGGTGAAATAATAGAAAATAATGGCAATGAGTAATATAAATGAGATTTACAAGTCGTAATAGTTTAGGGATCCAATTTCACCACTCAATGATATCCTCTATTATTGAGATTTTGGTTTCAATTCATTATCATGGGTTCATTCCATTTAATATATGATTATTACCATTAGGTGTCCAGGTTTAAATTAAGTATTTTCTCCCATTCCAATTACCTATGGCATGTAGTATAATTGAGGTTGAGAAATCATGAAGATCAGAGGAACTTAATGAACCAAGTAGAATAATTTTGCATATGGCATCTACCTTAACCATCTACTCATTCATTCAAGAGAGCTTCTAAAACATGATTTAGCATATAACATCTACCTTAACCATGTTTTCTTAGATAATCAATCTAATTCATAGAATTGGTGATCAAGCAATTAAATAAATTAGATGATTATAATAATCACAATGAATTAAAAAAGATAAAATTGAATTAATCAACCAAAAATCCCCATTTAACAAAAAATATCAATGAGGGCTACATCTTTTCCCTAGAGAAAGAAATTTAGTTCATGATAAAAATAAGAAAAAAATATTTGAAAATACTTATGTTACAGAACTTGAGATCTCTCTCTTGCTCCAATGTAGAATTCTCCTCCAATGATGTATGTCACCACTTATTTCTCTCCAAGTCCCCTTACTTTTATGTTAAACATCCTTTAAATAACCTAATTTAGGATTCCTTTGCACCTCCATATGAATTCCTCAAGTTAGTTTGCACATAAAATACGCAAATCCTAAAAATATCATATTTTCACACACAAAGTCTGTACATTAGGAGCAGTTTTAGTATTTGCATTATAAATTTTTCATATGATGTCATTATTTAATTGGAAATATAATTTCAATATATACATCATTAATGTTGAATAGTTTCTCTGAATAATCATTCATATGTGCAAAAACTTGCCTTAAAGTAACACCCATTAACGCACATTGATTTCAGAAATCTCTAGAGATAGTTGCAGTATTTTGGACATAAATTATTCATACTAGTTCTAAATCATGTGATTATTAATTTTTTTGATATATAATTTCATAATATACAACTTTTATATTGAACACGTTTTGCAAATAAGCCTATATATGTGCTAAAATCTTCCTTGAACTGCCACTGAAATATTACAATTTTTCTTACGCGTGAAGCATCAAAAAAATGAATTCCTTCAATTGCATTGCTGAACAAATACCACCATCTGATTTTCATACAATTCACATTAAAACTTCCAAAAATACTTTAAAAATAGTGTGTGGAGGTTCTAACTAAATTGCAATCGAAGTAATGACTTCATCTTCAAGCAATTGATCTCAATGTGCATATAACAATCTGTCTACAAGCTATCCACTTCATAATCGGCTACATAATCCCACTTTACTATTATGACTAATGATTAATTAATGGCTAGGATTGATGCTCCCACAATGTTACATGTCCTCATGAAGATTTCTTTGCCAAAAATAGCATGATTTCACCCAAATTGACCTAAATTCCACCAATTTACCTGAAACACAAAATAAATCCATTGAGTGCTGTATTTGATCTAATATAGATATCAATTAATAAAATCATGTCAATTGAGGATCCAAAACATGTGAATTTAGGTATTAAAATATGATAAATTATGAGTTTATTAATATTCCATCAAGATAAGTTTGCAAGTTTCTTTTGAAATGCATTTGAGAATATGTCTGACTTGATAAGGATAGCAAATATCCAATGATTTTGAATATGAGCACTGTGATTTGAATTATGTTGATTACCTCTTATGAATGTATAAATTCATAGGGATATTGAATATCTCGTGATTTGTATACCAATGTTGTGTTTGGAATATAAGTAAATGTATGAATCGTGGGGATAGAGTGTATCCTATGAATATTGCATATGAATGTATGTTTGGAATGTACATGAATGTATGGATTGATGAAAATAATGGATATACCATGATTGCATTTTCCTTTGAATGAATTTATGAATGTGTAGATTGCAGGATTGTGTGAATTTATAAGTTGATCGAGATAGTGCATATCCCATGATGTTGCATGTGGACAATGTGAATTGAATAATGTATATTATATGGTTTGATATCTGGATGGATGGGGATAAGGAATATCCCATGTATGTGTATATGGGCAATGTATATATATGGGATAACGAATATCCCATGTATTGCATCGTAAGTTGTAATGATGACATTGTGTGTTTCTACTTATTTACCTTGAAAGGTATATTTGATTATTTGTTCAATTGAAATGCTCATGACATGTTATGAATGATTTGGAAAATGGCGACTTTCATATGATATGGATGATATGAAGGACATGGAAAATGTGAGATGAGTGCCTGAATGGCATAGATAATGTGAGATGGATGCTGGACTGGCATAAATATGACTAGGTTTGCCGAGATGACATGGATCCGATATGACATGCTAGAATAGCATGAATATGACATGAACATAATGGTGCCTGAGTAGCATGAACTTGATGTGTGAATGAAAGTGCGTAGGTGGCATGAATGAAATAAGATAATGATAGTGCCTATGTGGCATGAATGAAATAGGATAATGATAGTGCTTGGGTGGCACGTACATGATATGACTAAGATAGTGCCTAGGTGGCACATACATAATGTGATTATGATAATGCCTAGATGGCACAGACTTAGTGTAGCCATGGTAGTGACATGATGGCATTGATATAATACATATACGAATGTGCCTTGCTGGCATGAATGTACAAATGTGTATAACTATGCACTAAGACTCGTGGGGTGTGGATGCCTAGGTGGCATTCTATGATATGACATAATATGATATGCCTGCATGGCATGGATATGACATGACACCCATGGGGTGTGGATATGCCTTGGTGGCATGGATGCCTGCATGGCATGGGTATGATGTGACACCCATGGGGTGTGGATGCCCTCGTGGCATAGCATAATATGATATAATATGATACACCTGCATGACATTAATATGACATGACACCCATGGGGTGTGGATATGCGTTAGTGGCATGGATGCCTGCGTGGCATGGATATGATGTGACACCCATGGGGTGTGGAGGCCTTGGTAACATAGTATGATTGGATATAATATGATGTGCATTGCAGCATTGAAATGATGTGATACTTATGAAATACAGGATATGTAAAATTAGGCACCGATGCCTTGTAAATTGATAAAATGTTGATTATTGTCGTGTGACTATGTGGATGAATGGGGATAATGATTGTCCTGTGATTTTTACACACAGGTGGGTTGAATGAGATTTATTGTATTATATCATGGTTTGTGATGCTAAATGGTGTATCTCTACATAACTAGCATGAAAATTATGTTTGGTTATTTGTGCAATTAAAATGCTGAAATGAGATGGTATTTGGCTAATTATCATTTGGAAAACTTTTGATCCAGTATTACATGGCATTCAGTATGAGTCAAAAGTCATCATGGGCATGATTGAGTCATGTGATATGTAATTGTGTAATTGTGATATGAATTGTGATCTGGATATGATATGACGTCTATATGGTATGATTATACCTGAGTGGCATAGATAAGACATGGCATGGTATGATGTGTGGCCTGGAGGCCTATATTGTATAATCCCATAGAATGGCTTAACCCAAGAGGGGAGGGGTGAATTGGATAAATAAAAATTCTTTTCTTAACTCATGTTGAATCATTTCCCTCTTTTCGTGTTTATGTGTGGTGTGGCTTGAGATGAATAATAGAAAAAATAAAATCCATGAAGAATAAAGCAAATGAACAAACACGCTCACATAGACAAGATGATTTTTATAATGGTTTAGGACCCCATTACATCCATGCTTCTAAGAGAACACACTCATTATGCCTTGGGTTCCACTATACCCCATACAATGGAATACATAAGTGTCCCTGACACTTCTTCTGGATTCCAGCTTTAGGGGCCATAAGCAAGTATCCCCGATACTCTTCTAGTTTTACGAGCTCACTAGGAAACTCACTAGTTTCAAAAGTCACCAGCATACTTGATGGTTTTCTTGAGTTCACCAATAATTCATTACAACGTGGTTTTCACAAGCTCATCACAAACTCATTGGTTCAAAGATCATCAGAAAACTTGTTGGCTTTCTAGAGCTCACCAACAACTCTCTAGTTTTAAGTTTACTAGAAAAATGACACTTTACAAAGTGTTACAATGAAGCATAAGGGAAGATATGATCTCTCTTTCAGCTCTATGTATTGCATAAAGATCTTCCCAAAATGTAAATAAAATGGCCATAAAGATAAGCAGATTGTAACTCATAAAAGATGTAAGATGATTAAGCTCGTGGTCATGGGTGGAAGGATTTGCATATACTTAAGCTCATTAAAATGGGTTCCTTCACCACCATAGAATTGTCCCACCATTTCTTCTTAAATAGATTCTTCGTACTTTCGACCGTTTGAGAAGATGGGTTCTATTGAATGCAAAAATGAGAGCAGCATTAAATTAATAAGACCATTTGAGTTTTCTGCCATTGAAGTCCAAGTCTTTCTAATTTGTCTCGAGCTGCTATATCACCATTTAGAGAGGAGAATGAGCTGTGTTAAAAGGTGTTCCTCGTTTGACTCATTACAACTTTGAAAAACTTGCAGCGCCACTTATTTGCTGAAAATGGTAACTGGTATAAGTCTGCACAATGACGGCTCGAGTGCAGATACCATTTGTATTCTTAGTCACATTAATTGATTTTCCTTTGACAAGTCATGGCCTCTCTCTATCTTCATTTTTCTACCTTAAGTTGTAGATGAATTCTTCATAGGTTTGTCTATTAGTTGAACTTCCATAAGAATGATTTTGTCTGTTGCAAGTAGTAGAAAAACTTTCAATGGATTAGATGAAGTTGAACTGACTGATAGACAAAATCTTCTATATCTGCCAAAATTTCTCTAGGAGATTTGTCTATTGATTGATCCTTCATGTATATGGTTTGTCTATTGTAGATAATAGGCTGACTCTAGGTGTTGCTAATGAAGTTGGGCAGATCGATTGTCAACCTTCTCCTTAATTCTGAACAGACAAAGCGGGATGTTTTTCCCTTGTTCTTCATTGTCTCTTATAGGTGGCAGACGAAGTTTGCTCAGTCTTGCACTAACAAAAGAAGTATGGTTTTCTTCTTTTATTCCTTATTATCTATTGAAGGTGCCAAACAAAGGTTACATTAACTTGCTTGAACCATTGAAATGTGGTGTTCATCTAATGTAAGTGATAGACGAATTATTATCGGCATTGTCTTGGATAGAATACTTTACACATCACATTTGTTTGTTGTAAGTTGTAGATGATCATACCTTTGTTTGTTGAAGCCCATTTCAATCCAAGCAGCACTTTGTCTATTCTCAGCTTTGTTTATACTCACTATGTAGGTTCTACATTGTCTTCTACTTTGGCCAACATTTTCTGTCATAACAGACGATCTTTGATCCACGGATGAGGTGAAGATCTTCAACTACTCTGCGGAATTTGAGTAATAGAAGGGGTTTGTTTAAGGAAATTCAATGTTTCTTCATTCTTGGTTTGTCTGTCATGGCTCAGCTGAAGTTACACTCCCTTGTATCAAGCCTTCTTATCTTCAGACAAATTCTTTCTTTAACTTTATTAATCAGACAAAGTCTCCTTTCTTGTTCTTGGTCATCTAAGTGACTACTTCTTTATCTTTCTTCATTTGTCTGCCAAGCCATTGAGTTGCTTCTCCATCCTTGTACTTTATCTTGGATAGACTTTGATCAGATCAAGTATAAGTGGTCTGAATTTATCTAACGCATTTTAAGCTCTCTGATCATGGCTTCTTCTTTATCTTTTTGTTTTGCATTTGTCTATTGACATTTTCTTGTTGAGGTTGACAGACAACTCATGCTCATTGTAGCACTTCTTCGAAGCCTTGTTTGTCTCCTATTGTTTTCATTTGTAGAAACTTCAACTGCAACCTTTCTTGTTGCTTGTCTTCTACTTTCTTCTTCCAAGATTTTCATCAGTTTAGCTCCTTTGTAACGTAGCAGAGAGTTGTGGTAGTTTGTTTACAGATGATCATGATCCTGCACTTGAACTTAACTGCACTTGCTATGTTGTTAGCTTTCATATATAATATCAAAATGTATTTTATCCTCATGTGATTTTATCATTTTGTAAAGCAAGGATAATATACATTTTTATTAAATGCATAATATGAAAGCTTAAGTAATTATGGTGCTTAATATGATTTAGTAAATTTATGCTTAAAAGACTAATTAATGTTTATGATGTGAGCACCATAAAGTGAAGATTATATGCTTGTTTAATTAATCATTTATGGTTATGTGTTTATGTTAATTAATGTTTATTAATTCATAACCATACCTATGATCGTTAGAGATTTAAGCATACAAGTTTTGTTATTATCAAAATCATATGCAATAATGCTGACAATATCCCCCTTTTTATGATGACAAAACTTTGAGGACTTGTTTTCTTTTAATCTTCCCCTAAATATCTGACCTATATAATTCTATGGGTTCGACCCTTTTATCATTTTCCTAATTCTAACTATTAGTCTTTTCCATTTCTTATAAGTCTTCAATAATACTCTCCCCTTTTTTTTCATAATCAAAAAGATTTATAGTTTTTCTCCCCCTTTGACATGTACTGGTGGTATTTTATTTCCCTTCTTGTATCCTATAGCACTTGTAGAAATTTATCTCTCCCCCTATCGCCTAGAGCTCTTACTAGTTTTTCTCTTCTAAATCACATAGTTCTTTCATCATGTGTCATGCATATTTAAGGGTAACAAGCTTTCATTAATATCAAGAAGATAATTGAGATTTTAAACATGTAAGCAACTTCCAAATATAGTTCAATTATTATTTCAAGAATGTAAACATCTTTTTAGCTTGCATTAATTCATATATTCTTCATCAAAATTATTTTATGCAAAGACATTAATATTCAAAATAATTTCATGCAAGTAGATAAGTCTTGTGATGACAATGCATGATTCTAAGTTATTGAGTTTAGTGTTGGGTCCTTTTCTTTCAATGTGCGTCCACTTTCTTCTTCTGATTGTCATTAATATCAAAGGAGATAGTTATGAATTTTAATAACATAATTAATAGGTTGCTTGGGAAATGGAGTGATGCTTCAAATTCTCTATCATGTATAGAGTAGTTAGAGATAGAATGATGTTTCAGTGCACACCAGAATAGTATCTAATACCATGGCATCGTAAAGTTCTCTTTCAAAGCAGATACAAGTTGATGACAATGCGAATGCAGAGAACATTCAATTTCTTCAAAACAGGATTAAAGTGTTAAAGAAAGATTTAATCTATACCAAAGACCGTACTACTTTTTTTAATCGTCTCTTTACCAAGAATTCCATAGCTCACATGGAAGCCATAGAACACATTAAGAATTTGGAGACAAAATTAGCCAAGACTTATCAGAAAATTGATGAGTTGGAAACAATTGTTAATGTTTTAGCTGAGTAAATAATTTCTCTTTTATTCAAAGTTTTGAACTATCCAATTGCTTAACTTTATCTTTCAGTTTGTATGTTTAATGATTTGTAATTTTCTTTCAAAATTCTATGTTTGAATTATATTCTAATCATTTAGATGTAGTTAGAATAGTTTATTCATCATATTTCTAGAGTGAAAATGCATGCTCCTATTGGATCCTATTTTGGGTTTCTATTGTACAAGAATCTATTCCATGTTAGCATCGTTAACGAATTACACTTATTTTTTTTATCCAGAAGATGATTTTAGAGATTTGAGTTGTAGAGTTAATGCATCTCTTAGGAGCTGGTTGTAGCCCTAGATTTTCTTGGCTTCAAATATATTAATAGGTAGCAATATGGGTAACAGTTTTACGAAGTGAGAGATTAGAAATAGATCAAAGTAGGTTTGAAGGAAGTAATTAAGTTCTCTTTTTGAAGGAAGAGATGAGGCAACTAAAGAAGGAGCTGAAGGGGGCTAAGAGGGTGGAGGAACGTTTGGATCTTCTACTGACTTGTCACTATGTGGACTATGGGAGAATTATAATTCTTTTCAATGGTTCATTTATTATGATTTTATGATTTTAGATTCATGAAATTACTTAGACAATGCAATTATTTGTTGGACATTTTTGTTTAAGATGGTTTATCTTAATAGATCAAGCTTTAGCAGTAATTACAAAAGGAATGACTAGGAATTGAATTCTTATCTGAGACTTTAAACTATGAAGTTTCCCAAATAGGCTTAACTATGCCTTAGGACTGTAATGGTGTTAAAGTTTAATCAATTAAAGTTTATTAAGATTTTCAGGATGACTTAGCTCAAGCGATAAACTCACATCAATTCAAATCCAAAGCAGTTTATTCATAGGCATCTAGAGTATATAGCAATGAAATGAATAATCAAGTTTAGACAACTTATCTCTTTTAGAGCATCCTTTGCAGATATCTCATTCGAGCTTATAAATATGCATGTCAGCTTGACTATTCGTTCAGCTTTTGCTATTTGACGTTGATGATCCTTCCTCTGATATATGACATTGTTCGGCGTATACTATTAATTTGTTCAATCATTTTCTTGCATTCGAAACTAGAGCTTGTTGGCTCATTTGCTTGGATTTGTGAGCTGAGAAGAAGGTTTTGATTTCTCATTGTTCTCATTCTTCCTCTATGCTCATTTTAAGCTTTCCTGCATACACTTGAGAAAATCTTGCACTTTCATGATTAATAAGTTCAAATTGGGGTGGACATGTATTGTCAATATATTAGTGCAATGAATCACTTTAATCATAACAATATGCAAAGAGATAAGATGTTGGATTAAGACAATTTTCATGTGTGAATAGAATAAGCATTTTACCTTAATCACTTACCGAGTTGCTTGAACTAGCACAGTTGTCAATTGTAGTTAACTTAATGTGCTAGAATACTTTTCATTCTTCTGTACTGATTTAAACATAATCATTTATCTTTTTTTTTTAGTTATGTGTCTTTTAGGCATTCTTAGTTTTAGATTATTGTTTGAACATTATTTTTTGTACTTCTTGATTATCTTAGAAATTTTACTTTATGTTTTTCAGAGTTTTATTTATCCTAGTGTTAACTCTATGTTCCTCAATGTATATACATGAATGATCAGAGTATA
>JAYJMB010088071.1:0-20106 GCA_036873735.1 Pouteria campechiana
AATTTGAATATTAGATATACAACCTAGGATTCCTTAAATCATATGGTTGAAAAATTAAAAGAATTATTTTATTTTCTCTATTACAAAATGGACCTTTGATGTAAATCAAAATAAATTTACTTACCTTTCTATTTTTTATCCTTTTTTATGATTCACTCTTCTTTTAAAAAACCATCTCTCCATTTTTGATTTTATTTTTTGATGGTTTTCATAATATCTATATTTATTATATTTACTCATCTTTCTATTTTATTACATTTTTTTACTTTTTTCTTATTATATGATATACATTATATAATAAGAATGAAATACAACAAAAAGATGATTAAATTTAACATGTATAAACACTATAATCACATACAAATAAAATGAAATTAAATTAAAAAATTAGATTGTATGATAATTGTGAAAAAATAAAATTTAAAATAGAAACATATTTTTTCTAAAAGAAAGGGAATAGATAAAAAATAGAATAAATAAAAAATAAAAATAGAAAGGTAAGCAAATTATTTTTATATCAAAGGCTTATTTTGTAATAAAACCAAAATAATTCATTTAATTTTTCTATCATATGATTTAAGAAATTCTAGATTGTATATTCAATAGTCAAAATTTCAATTGCTATAATTTAATTTAGGAAATCTTAAATTATTTTTTCAAATTTCTATTATTTAATTATTATAATCTAATTTTTTAATACGATGAGTAAAGTACTCCTCTTAATTTTTTCTTAAGTATTTGGATAGCATGAAGAGTTAATTTGAAGAATTTTAAAAGTTTAAGATAACATCTCACTTGCTTAATAGTATTTTGAAAACATATACTACTTACTATTGATTCTAGAGTCTTAATTCATATACATTTTTCTATTAGATTAAACATGCAAATAATTGTATATATTTTTATTAGATTAAAATGTATAGGATTAAATAAGATACGCACCATTCATTAATATCAAATGTTTCACATCACATTGCAAAACCATCGGGGAGAAGCGGACAGGTTAAAAGAGACCTTACAATTGCTTAAAGCAGGAAGCCTATGGAGAAGAAGAAGCGGAATATTTTCACTTCTCCCGAAAATACAGAATGAAAATTTCAAAATTCTCCCGAAAATAGTTTTCGATTCTTACAAAACACATTAATACACACAAAGTTCGTCTGAGTCTCGTAGACGTGCGGCCAAACATAGCCTTTGACTGCAAACAACATACAGCACTCTTTTAGCACGTTGATATCGACATTTTGCTGAGGTTGAAGGCACGTGCAGTTGGCATTGATTTTTTTTTTTCCCTAAAATTTCCTCTCCTGTGTTTTTGACCAGTGAACACTTTCTTTGACACATGAAATACGCTTGAAAGTCTCTCGAAATTGGGTCTTTTATGCATCTTTTAATTATACTGTTCTTTTACATTTGTTTTACCCCAAACCAAATACTCGCATAAATCAAACGCCTGCATGGAAATTTTGATAGTAAATGAAAAAACGGCAAATGTATTTTTCCTTGGATTAGATCGCTGCTCCAAGCCCAACCTGTATGGACTTCCACGTTTTATTAAACCCCAGTGGGCTCCACCCAAATTGCTCTCCGGAACACCAGTCGAAAACCCTCGAGTACAGCACAGAGCCACAGAAGATCCCTCGACGCCATCGGCAAATTCCCACTCTCCGCAGCTACTCCAATTCGCATTCATGCACAACATTTGTTCGAATTAATGTCTGCTCACGATCAAGCCGCAGCAGCAGCCCTCGCCCAACTAGCCCTAGCCTACGATGGCGCCTTCCTCGGCGTCACCCTCGCCATCGTCGCCGTTCAGACCTGGCTCAAATTCCGCAGGTGCTCGCGAGCCCTCAACAGGATCCATCGCGCTCCTGCAGTTCGCATATCGAATCTCCGCTCCCTCATCGCATCTCCCGAGACCAGCGACGATTCTGCCCCAGAGACCGGTTCCGCTGATGGAAAGCTGGTCGTCGTTCGTGGTCATGTCGACACGAAGTCGGCTGTCGATGGGAGTTGGATCAATTTACATGACAACGTCCTAGTTTCTAACGAGTCTGCGGAGGGAGCCGTGATCATACAGCGGACTCAGACGGTATGCTCTGTTAGAATTTAGTATTGTTTTGGTATACGGTGGATGCACCATTTTTGTGATTCTGATAGTACGGCAGTGCAAATCCATATCACTGTCCAGTGGAAAGTAGAAAGAGTGGATGCAATTATCATAACCATGCCTGACTGATAAATGCAGAATTTTCTTCCAATCCAGGCATTTAAAATGAGCGAAGTAAAAAAAACAGGGGAAATAAAAAGGTGGTTTAGTAGTAATATATGTTTAGTCTTAGCTTTTCTATGGTTATCACCATCTGTAGGGGTCGCCTAGTTACATTTTCATACTTGTTTCGGTAGATTGCTTAACTTTCTTAAATTCTATTGCAATTTTGTTTGGATGCTTTAATTTGCAATCGACGTAGATGCTCTAGTTTGCTTTAATTTGAAAAAGCTTTCCACCCAACTCAATTACATGTGATGGGGGTGTAATTGCATTCACATGTATTTGAGATTCATGTTTCATCTATCTTACTGATTTTGGTTGGGTCCATTGCATCCACGAGATAATACTGCCCATTTTTCATGACTTTAGAGCACAGCCACTAGGGTACGTCCATTTTATGTAAAATTGTAATACAGATTACAGCCCAACAGATAGCATGAATTTCAGTTATATGAAATTAACTTGAATTTGTTACAAATTCAAGCATCCAAGCAAAGTTCTTTAACATCTGAGAAGAGTTTCCAGTGTCAATTGCAGTAATTCGTGGTTCTGAATTTGTGAAGTGTTTGTACAATGAATGGCGGGGCCTATTTGGGTGGACTTTTGATTTGCACAGTCTATTTGCAAAAACATGGAAGGAGCACGAATCCACCTCGTTGAGAACGGTAAATTCCTTTTGCCACCTGAATGTGTCTGTATCTCTTTTATTTCATTTTATGCTACTTCAAAATGGAATGTTTAGTGTGCAAGGACAAAACTCCTTGTAGCATTCATAAAGAACATGTCTGATCCTGCTTCCTTTATTAGTGAAACAGTAATGTTTCTCTGCTCAGTCCAATTTATTATTTTTTAGAATTCCTGTATTCAAGAATTGTGGCTGCAACACATTGGAGGACTTCAACTTTTGGATTCTTACTTATTTCCATTCTTAATGTGTGCCGTTGTTGTATTTTTTTTTATTTGAAATTATCATATGTAATAAGTACGTTAATATCTTTCAGCATTGAAGATTTTCAAAGGCTTCTGTTTTCTGTGACTCTGTGGTAGGGTGCATGAGATAAATGGTTCAAACCATGCAATCAAGGGAAATATGTATTGGAATTGCATTTGGGTAAACTGCATGGAAAGTTCTAATTTTGGCTCTGTTGGAGGAACTCGATGAATTTTTACTTGAATTCTCTTTCCTTTCTACTCATTTTTTATGTTCTTTTGATGAATCCCTAAACTCCATTCCTGTCAACAAAATTCAGATGGATGACTGAATAGATCCCATCTTGAGCTACTTTAAGTGTGACCAACATGTTGACACAGGATCCCTTTGACCCCCCTTCCAAATACAATGTTAGCTCAAAATTGAAATCTATTTCAAAAAGAAATATGTTTAGAGGTAAATCAGAAGAGAAAATGGGGTGAAAACACCGGAGAATAAGGCACTGCAAACATGATAATGGATCCCACTTCCATAACATGTTTTACCTAGGAGGAAGCCCTTTTTCCTCTCTATTATTTTTTCTAGACAAAACCGTGCATAAAATTTCTTCTTTTTTAATTATTCTTTTCCTTTTACTACATGTACCAAAGGTAGGTATTAAAGCCACTAATGCTAACCCTACTCCTTCATTCTTCATTATAAATCTGCTTATTTAAGCATCTCTCAATGATATTATTCTCTATTTAAAGCTTTTAACTCTCACTTCAACTTTCAACATTCTTGTGATTTTTCTCTGTCCATTGTTAATCTCAATAAACAACAGGAAGTGTTGAAGATTTGCATAGCATTTAAGGTAACTGTAGTAGTCAGCCTTGTTACCTTTTAATAAGGGCTGTTTTGGGGTCTGTCTTGATCTGTACTGACTTTCATGGTCCTGTTTTTCATTTTGTCAATGGGCAACGAGTTTTTGTTTTATCATAACCACCTTAAAATTGAAATTTCGTACTACAAATCAAGAAGATATTGTTGACAAAGTATGTTTAGATATGTCATTGATTTTGGTTTGATAGAAAATAGAAAGAAAATGCTGAAATAAAAAAGATAAAGAAATGCGACCATAACTGTTAGAACAGATATGGATCAAAGCTACAAATTATGCTGTTTGTCAGTAGCTGTTTTACATATGTTTCACTTACCGATTTTTCTCTAGGTGGAGTGAATATGATGGGATACCTAAACACCTAAATAAATGATACATTGGCATATTTCGTTCTTACAACTTGTTGAACTGAAGCTTGTCTCTTCCATGCATCATAATATTATGTACTATTCTGATGGTTTGTCATTACTGTATTTCAGGTTCCATTTGTTCTTATTGAAGGAGGTTTTTGGCCACGGGCTGGTTATGTTCTTGTTAACTTGGACAAGTCAACCCATCCTCTGCCTCTTACAACAATTTATCATGAGTTGCATCCTGTTCAAGCTTCACCATACACAATCTTCCAAGCTATTTTTGGTCATGGATACCCAGTAAGTTCCTTGAAAAGATTTGTGTTTCTTTGGCTGAGAGCAATAACTAAAGAGGAAAAATTCAATGTTCCAATCTGCTTGCTGCATCATATGGTCGAAGAGTGGCCTATTTATGCATATGGAAGTGACCAACTAGATGGTTAGATAATCTAATTGGACAGGAATGCCGTGAACAATCATATTATTGATCTCACCACTAGATCAACAACTTACATGCACAGGAAGTTGAACCCAATCTGCTTTTTCCATGGCTTACAAAAAGGCCCATGATTTTTTTATTTATTATTTTTTTGAGGATTAACGCCATATCTTTTAATTCAATGTCATGCACAAAGTTTGTTTATTGCTTGTGCTTGGCTTTCTAGATAATTTGATTCTATTACTAGTAGCTTCATTTAGAGATTGTTTTTTCTTTGAAGGTCGGCCTGTTGGATGAAGAAAAGATTCTTCCAATTGGTAAGGAGATAACTGCAGTTGGCATTTGTAGATTGCAGGATGGAGTTCCAGAGATTAAGTCATGCAAGGAGCTTCCTTATTTCCTGTAAGAGCTCTATTTTCTGCAAGACCTTTCCAGCCTTGTGCTTCACTTTCTGTTTCCACCAACGTACACGTGGATTTGCATGTAAGATGTTTTCCTACCTTGCTTTGACTTTTGATGCATGTTTCACTCCGTGGCAGAAGGAGATAATTGACTATTTGATTATATTAAAATCCGTAATCATGATTCATGAATGATGAATCATGATGGATGGGTGACTATACTGGATATGTGGATGGTTGAATGTTTGAAGAGATGCATAAATTGGAGGGATGAATGGTTTAGTATCCATTAATTTGATGAATTTTCATTTACATGTCTAAAGCTTTTCCCCATGTTTCTCAAATTTTTCTGAAGTTGGTGAAAATTTTTTATTTTTCTGCAGCAGTATTTGTACCAGTTCATGTTTCCATATCTCAGGTCTAGCAAGATACTTTGGGACAATGTTTGTTGTCTAGTAATCAAAATGTTTTAAAACTGAGATGCCAGGGAATGTGATGCAGCACAAGTTAGAAGAAGGTAAAAGAAAGATGAAGAAACTTCTTAAGGGAATAAGAAGGGGAGAAAGGGGAGAAGTAGGGAAGAATTTAGAAAGGATTAGGGCAAACAAAGAAGCAATCAATGTATTTCAATAATCAAGTGTTGTTTAACCCTAATACAAGCTACCTTATTTATAGACTGAAGGCCATAAGATATGCGTAAAATATACGTACGCATAAAATACATGTAACAAACAAATAAAATATCAAAATACCCTTAAAATCCCTAATCACATAAAGAGAACTCTTATTGCTACGATTACACCTAAAATAAGTATGAATTGGGCGTACATTACGATCTCCATCAATTATCCCCCGTTTGAAAGAATGCTCCATTAGAGAGTTTACATGATGATACTGATCAAGTAAATTTGGGTCAAATGCCTGAAGTTCCTTTTTGGATATCCATGTAGCATCAATGTTAGGCTTGTTTCTTCACTTCACAAGATACCTTTGTAGTCTGCTTGAAAAAAAAGTTATCATCTCATATTTGAGGATACTCTCAACCTGATCTGTAAGTGTGAATTGTGATTGGGTAGAACTGTAACAGAATCCAAAGATGAGGAAACCCCTTGGTTTGGTATCCCTGTAGGTAAAAGAGGAGGCTTGAAGGTGCCTCTGTAAGGAAACAAATCCTCCACATTAAAAGTTGAACTAATCCCTAAATCTAGAGGCAAGTCAAGAATATATGCATTTAATCATAATTTTCGCAAAATAAGAAAAAGACCACTGGCTCGTGCATGTAGCTTTTTAAAAGAATTTTTAGGAAATCTCTCAGGTCGCATACGAACTATAACATAGTCACCTTCATTAAAGTCACGATGGTTAGGGTGTAAATTAACAATAAGTTTATAAGTGTCATTACTTAGTGCAATTTTTCTTCGTACAGTAGCATGAACATCATGAATGTGCTGTGAAAGTATGTCAGCAGAAGCAGAAACATGAGTATCAGGTGGCAAGGGTACAAGATCAATGAGAGCATGGGGAGTAAAACCATAGACAATCTCAAATAAGGATTTTCCTGTGGATTTATTATCAGAATTTTTGTAGGCAAACTCTGTAATGGAAAAAATTAAATCCCAAGTACCTAAGTATTTATCTACCAAACATTTGAGTAAGTCTCCCAAATTTCGGTTAATAATCTCAGTTTGACCATCAGTTTGTTGGTGAAAAGTAGAAGAAAATTTCAGTTTAGTTCCATAAAGTTTCCACAAAGTTTTCTAGTAATAACTCACTAAATGGACATCCCTATCAGACACAATAGGACATGGCAATCCATGCAATTTGACAATTTCTTTGAAAAATAATTTTGCATATATGAGGCATCAACAATCTTTTGACATGGTAGAAAATAAGTCATATTTAAGAATCGATTTACTCCCACCAAAATAGAATCAAACCTCGTGGGGTCTTAGGGAAACCAAGAATAAAATTCATTCTACTGTCTTGCTAAGGGGTGTGTGGAACAGGTAATGATGTGTACAACTGTGTTTCTTTTCTTAGCTTTTGCTAGCTGATATGTTCGACACATGGACAAAACTCTAGTAACATCCCGTTTCAAAGAAGGCCAATAAAATTTATCTTCAACTAGGGCTATTGCTTTATCTTTACCGAAATGCCCTGTAAAGCCTCCTGTATTTAATTCCAAAATTAAAAATCACGCAATAACGTGTTGAGATTACATAGCTTAAAACCTTTAAACAAATAACTATCCTTAACCACGAAATCAACATATTCTTGACGATTCTCACTTTGTACCTCTTGAAAAATAATACCAAACTCTGGACACGTGGGATACTTATCCTTCAACTTATTAAAACCTATAACATTGACACTAATAGTTTGGAGGACCGCCACTAAATGACTAAGGGCATTCACTAGTTTATTCTCAACAACTGGACGATGCTTAAGAATAAATTTATGTTCTTCGAGAAACTCAATCCACTTCACATGTCTGGCACTAAGTTTACGCTGAGACTGCAGATATTTCAAAATTTGATAATCAGAATAAAGTACAAACTCTTGAGGTAATAAGTAACGTTGTAAATACCTCAATGCTTGTACTATAGCGTAAAATTCATTATCATATGTTGAATATCTTTGCTTAGTTTCATTAAGTTTCTCACTGAAATGTGTAATGGGATGATCCTCTTAACTTAGAACACCTCCAATACTAACTCCTAAAGCATCACATGCAACCTCAAAAACTTTTGAAAAATCAGGTAGTCGTAATACAGGTGCCTCAGTCATTCTTTTTTTGATCTCAGGAAATGCCTTAGATACAAACTTGGACCATTGAAACTCACTTCCTTTCATGCAATCAATTATGAGAGTTATGATGGAACTAAAACCTCTGATGAAACGCCTATAAAAATTAGCTAATTCATGAAAACTATGAACCTCATGAAGGGATTTAGGTTCAAGCCAATCTCAAATAGCACCCACCTTAAAAGGATCCAAACCATGAGCTGGAATATCAAATCCCAGAAAGATCACATTGGTTTGCATAAAACAACACTTCTTAATATTCACATACAACTTTTTAACATGAAGTGTTTGAAGAACATATCTCAAATGGGCAATATGATCTTTCTTAGAACAACTATAAATCAATATATCATCAAAATAAACTACCAGAAATTTCTCAATGAAAGATCGTAGAATCTAAGTCATTAACCTCATGAAAGTACTAGGTGTGTTCAAAATCCAAAGGGCATCACTAACTATTCATACAACCCATCTTGAGTCTTAAAGGTAGTTTTCCACTCATCGCCAGTTCTAATTCGGATTTGATGGTATCCGCTTTGAAGATTGATTTTGGAGAACCATTGTGAGCCAGCCATTTGATCCAACATACCATCCAATCGAGGTATTAGAAATCTATACTTGATTGTGATTTTGTTTATGGCTCGACTATCCACGCACATTTTCCAAGACCTATCTTTCCTTGAAGTTAGCAAAGCATGTACGGCACATGGACTTAGGCTTTTACGAATAAAACCCTTATGGATCAATTTATCCATTTGCCATTTAAGTTGATCTCATTTCTTGGGATTCATTTGATAATGTGCTAAATTTGGCAATTGCGATCTTTGAATTAGATCAATAACATGCTGTATGTCCCTCATAGGTGGTAACTCATTTGGTAATTCTTCAGGGGCTATGTCCCTAAATTCATTCAAAAGATCTACGACTTCTGATGTTTGAACAACAGACTCTTCTATACAGATACTAGACTTAGACTTTCCTACCAACATTAACATTAAACTTGACTTTCTATTCTCCTTTTCAAACTCTCGCTTAGCCAAAATATGCAAAGGCTTTTTTTTGGGTGTTCAAGAGGAGAATTTTTTTTTTTTGAGGTCTTGCTTTCACTGATGGTTGGCTGGTCTTAAAAGAATAGATTTTTCATCGTGCCTAAAAAAATGTGTTTGATTTCCTATAATATATGACATTTATATCAAATAATCAAGGATGACCAAGCAAAATACGAGTCGCATCTATCAGAAGAACATCACATTATATCTGGTCCTCATAGTCTGTAATTTTAATGGAGCTAAACATTTTTCAAGAACAGGTAATGTCGTCTTATCTACCCATGCCACTTTGTATAGTTTAGGATGGGGTTCAGATTTTAATTTCATCCTAGTTATACTAGTTTTTGATACAACATTCATTGCACTGCCCTCATCAATAACAACTTTGCATATGATATTACCACATATGAAAAATGCTTGTACACTTCCAGCCATCCTTAAAATCAGGAGTAGATAAAATATATATCATGATACCTACATGCTCAACATCATACTGATTTTCATTATGCTCTAAGTCTAGATCGTCAAGTTCATCTAATGAATCAACAATACAATCTATTTCCCTCTCATTGTAATCTTCGGTTTTCTCAATTTTTATTATAAGAGTACGATTGGGACAATGTGATGTAGTGTGACCCATGCCATGACATTTAAAACATTCTACCTCAGATTATGTGAACTGGATGCAATATTGAAGCTAACATTCCTAAAAAGATTTTAAATATGGTTGTTACTACCTTTACTCTGTGAACTCACCCTTTGGTTAAATATTGACCTGAATTTAAATCTAGTTGCCTGAGTGTCCCCAACTTGGGAAATGATACGTCTAAAGGGCGGAGACTCCTAATACTTCTCAAGTTTCAATGCCTTATAAACTGCCTCTTCGAGGGTATATGGAACATTTAAGACCAGTTCTTTTCTTAATTTAGGTTTAAGATTATTAATGAATTTAAGACGTGTCACCCACCGGTCTTGATTAATTTGACATCTCAAGAAGAGATTATCAAATTTCTGATAATACTCAGTGACAGTCATGGTTCTTTGTCTTAAACTCATCAATTGGTCTATTAGTTAATCTCTGTGAAAATGAGGCATATATTTTAGTCTTAATTTATTTTTCATTTCAGCCCATGTGGTGATATGTGCCTCTCTACCCTCTTCTATATCCCTTTCTACACCTAACCAGTAATGTTGTGCAGATCCTATAAACTTCATCTTTGCAAATCGGATGCACTGGGTATTTGTCATGTTATATCATTCAAAGAATCTTTCTAGTTCGGTTATCTAATCGATGAAGGTGCTAGGATCAAATCTTTTATCAAAATTAGACACATCAATTTTGACCTTTTTTGTGATATCATCATCCCCAAGGATATGCCTACGATCAACTACCACATTTTGTTGTAGCTGACGTGGGAAGTTATATGATTGAACCCTATTTTGTTATCACGCTTTAGTTCCGTTTGTCTCTCTAACATTGGAAAATCTCCTAGGTTTTCAACTGAAAATTCTCTACCAAGACCTACAGACTGAGGATGAATCCTAAGTGTACTTGGAGGAAAGAGAATACCTCGATGTTGATGGGGCGATCTTATAGAATTTTGATTATGCCCATTGGGAGAAGTTCGGCTCATATTAAGTTTTGAAAAATTTACCACTGACTCATTAATAGGACGCTTACTTAAGTTTGAGTAGAGACTGTTCTAATTGCATTTGAAATTGAGTTTGAAACTGGGACAAGGACTCAGTGAAGTTGGCAATCACGTTGGCTTGTCCTATGGATAAGTTCTTACATTTTTGGGCTAGAGAATCATATTTTTCATTGAGGTGGTCACAGGTTTAGGACAATTTCTCAATTATGCTTGTAAGTTCTGCATTGGTAACTATGATAGATTCAATATACGTGAATTAGGATGAATGGATGATGCACAACACAGAGATGTATGCCGCTACAAAATAAAATTTACTTCAAGTGGTGAACTTAAAGATGCTAAATAAATCATCAAAATAAATAGAATAAAAGAAGAAATCTTAACTTGATCAACAGATAAAAGTTTAATCCAAGTACAAGTGGAAAGAATATACCTTTTAAGAAGCCCTAACAACCTTTTTCAAATACCTGTGTACCGAACAACAATTTCTTTAAAAAAGGGCTTGCTGAATATTTTGAAAAATAGGATTTTTTTGCAATTTCCAGCAAAGACGAGCTGTTTTGTAAATTCAGAAAATTGTTTTGCAATTTTAGAAAATAGAGGGGCTAAATTGTAAATCTCAAAGGCAGGGGTTGTCTTGCAATTTTAGAAATTAGAGGGCTAACTTTTGTAAAGTATTTAGTTTCAAAACAAGAAAACAGAGGGACTATTTTGAAAAAATCCAAAAAAACCAAAAACCCGAAGGGTCATCTTTCTTGTGCGGTTGCAGTAGTTGTTGGGTTTCAAAATCCACTGTAAATCTTTGTCGATGGTTGCTATGGATGTTGGAGTGGTTGGACAGTTCTGACGTCACGGGCGGTGGGCGACGATGCTGGAAGGAAGATGATGCAGAGCTGTGAAGCTTTCAAAAGCATCGGAAGCAAGGAAGATGGCCGGAAGGAGGGGTTCCGGTGTCGAATTTTACTAGATCTAGAAGCAAAGGCTTCGAATAAGGTTTCCGACTTTGTGAGTTGTCAAAACAGAGCTAGAAGTCGGCAAAATCAAGACATGAAGGGTTTGACAGTGCCGGATGTGAGGAAGAGACACGCCAGAGTCGTTGGATCTGTCGTACCACCTAGGCAGCACTACACGACAATGGAATCTAATGCTATAGTCGCTGGAAAACGAGGAGGATGGCTTCCGATGGCTCGACTAACATAATGTGTCACTAGAATTGAGTGAGTAATTTTTGAATCTGCTGGAAATCGTCACAAAAGCCACCGAATTTGAGAGATGTGGCCTTGACACTAGTTTCCAAAAACAACTATGTTGGATTCTGTTGTCAAAGAACAGTTGTGGAAGATGAGTTCCGTACTTAGTGCAAAACACGTACAAAATTGTGTTCATAAACCAAAATAGATGAAAATTTCATCCAGAGTTTGCTTTGATACCAAATTGAATAATTGATGCAGCACAAGTAGGAAGAAGGTAGAAGAAAAAGGAAGAAATCTCTCAAGGGGATAAGAAGGGAAGAAAGAAGAGAAGTAGGGAAAAATTCAGAAAGGATTAGAGCAAACAAAGAAGCAATCGATGTATTTTAATAATCAAGTGTTGTTTAATCCTAATACAAGTTATCCTATTTATTGACTGAAAGCCATAAGATACGCGTACACATAAAATACGGGTAACAAACAAATAAAATACTAAAATACCCTTAAATTCCCTAATCACATAACGAAACCCTAATTGCTACAATTGCACCTAAATAAGTACGAATTGGGCATACATCACGATCCCCATCAGAATTCATGTAATACCTAAGCCAATTCAAGCATTCTTTTCTCTTCTTCTTTTCCAACCTCAACTACCCTTTTTGATCAATATTTTTCTTCATCTTCCGTATTTTACATTGAATTGGACTGATTATTGTTGATTGACTGACATCTAGTCTAGAAATCTTTTGATTAGCCTGTTAGGTCAATGATTCATGGGCATTTCCCTTTGATAGTGGGATATCAAAAGTTTTTTTTGTCCTAAATTCTGACGTATAAGGCAAGAAAAATCATGCACTGATGCATTAGGGACTGAGTAATTCCTTCATATTCTGAAACTGCATGGTGGATTATCTGCAACATGGTGGGCTGTAGGATTGGTGTGGGCAGAACATTTAATTATGAAGGAAGCAGCCTACCCTTGTCCAGTTCCAGCCATTAACTGGCATATTCACTTTCACATTATTGTTTGAAAAATAATCTAAAATCCTATCTGAACTTAAGGGTAATCTGATGCCAGTGCTCTGTTGTGTCTCCTCCTGTTTTCCTCATGGCATTTGGGAAGTCATGGAGCTACTATCATTCTCTTTTGATGGGAGTGTTATTACTTCTTGTTTGATAATTGGACTGATTTTTGTTATGCAGGTCAGACATGACAAAGGATCAGATGGAGGTAGATCTTGGGACGAGGACCAACATTCTGTTCTGGGGTGGTGTCCTTCTTGCCGCACTTTCATTTGGCACATTGGGCTATTCTATTGTCAGGTATAATGGTGAAATTTCAAACTAGTTCCCATGATAAAAAGTGCACAATCTTTACCGATTGAAAACAAATAAAGGTAAAGAAAAATAGCAGTCATCCAAGGTTATGAACCATGTAACTTATGATTCATTCATGGGTTTAGTCCAGTGAAAGGGAGCAGTGTTGGCAATGCCATATATGTTGTGCATTTGGTTCATTATCTAATCTATGAGGGAAAAACGTGATTTTTTTTCCTTTAGTAGCACCAAAAAAATTAGGCCAAGTTCCTGAAGCTGAAGACGAACCATAGGATCCCATTCTCTTTAGGTTTGACTTGGTTTCATGGATTCACTGTTGAGATGGTAACACTACTGTGAACCACAATGGTTTTCTAGATCAGCTAACCTATGATTGCAATCTCTCCCTTTTCTACAGGATCTTCTCTGTTTATCTGAATCTCTATTTTGAAGCATTCAATAGGAAGCCTAGGAAATTCAATCTGGTTGATTTTTTCTGCTTTGCTCAACAAGATGACGCCCAGTAATAAGTAGTTTGGATGTCTTTACCTTGGGCCCCACTCATTAGCACCTATAATAGGATTTGATGCATTACAACTTATAATTCCAGTGCCAAAATATGGATGCAAAACCCTAATTCTTGTCCTTAGAAAAAAAGAAATAAATATCTTGATTTTTGCCACACTATTAATATGTTCTTTGGATTGCTAACATGTACCCTTGGTACTTCTAGTTTTATTCTAGAAATAAATACGTTTCATCACAGCCTAGTAATGATTGCAAATTCGATTCTGTTAGCTGAGACCATCGCATGCTAGCCAGGAAATTTGTCTTTTTGTCTGCACATGGTGAAATTTCATATGAGTTGACACGATCGTGAGCCTCATTTGGATCTCAGGAATTGGTCTAGATGGAAAGAATGGCAGCGGCAGAGGCGACAGCCTGATCGGCCACCAACTGATGCTACTGCAGAAATCAACCCTGATGATGAGTCTGGAGATGTTCCTGATGGTGAATTATGTGTTATCTGTTTGATGAGGCGAAGGCGATCTGCATTTGTTCCTTGTGGGCATCTTGTTTGCTGTCCGAGATGTGCCATGTCAGTGGAACATGATGCAAACCCCAAATGCCCTGTTTGCAGGCAGAGCATACGGACTTCCATGAGAATATATGGTGCTTGAGGTGTGGGGTGTTCCATTGTTCAGTAATGGGATTCTTTGTAAAGTGACCTTTCTGGATCTCTTGTTAGTGCTTTTTTCACCTTTTATATGCTGGAACCTTTCAGGGCCTCATGGCCTTGGTATCGAACTGTTCAGACCCAATGTTATCAGAACCAGATCGACGAGACTGTCCGGTCCAACTGGTTCCTGTTCGATTTGGCTTGGTTCAGTTCAAGTAGTGAAATTTTTTTATTTTAATATTATTAATAGAATAAAAGATGTATTGAAGTAAATATATTATTATAATAAAAGATCTATATTTAGATTAATGTTTATAGTTTAGATTTTTCAAAATCATGCTATATATGTATATATATATATATATTACTATTTCAAAAATTAAAAAAAAAACAGTTCATCTTGTTGAACTGGCTGGTTGAACCTGTCAGATAGTGAACTGGACACCTGATTAGTTCAACCACTGGTTCTGATAACACTGTTCAGACCACTTGCGTGTGAAGGGCAGGAAATGACTTCGATTCCCATAAACCCATAAATTATTAGCCGGTGATTCATTAGGTGATTGTGGATTACCATGTTTGTTTCTTTGACGGTGCCTCTTGCAGGCATAGTCGATTGATGGGTACACAGCTTGTATTCTGGGCACTGTACGGTTTTGATGGTTGAGATTTACTCCTGGGCCCCGCTTTGGATATCTCATGAGCCAAACATACGAAATGTAGGGCCTTAGAAGTTCATTCCATTCAACTAGCATAAAAGATGGCTTAATAGCCCCTGTTATTCAAATCCTTACCCTGTTCCCGTCTTGTTGAATCCTCATAAGCCTAAACAAAATGTGGTGATTCTCTAAGGATTAGAAGGATGAAGTGATGAACAACCCATACAGCCTCTACATGCTATTTACTCATCTGCTCTGTGTGACCCTGGAGCTGATAATAGCTGGAAGAACGGTAAGACAGGATAATAGCTGAGGATTCGAATCCTTACACCGAATGTGTTGAATCCTAATAAGCCTAAGCAAAACATGCTCATTCTCTGAGGATTACAAGGATGAACAACCCATACAGACTCTACATATTAACCATTTAATCACCCGCTCGTCTGATAATAGCTGAATCGTGGTAAGAAAAAGGCCAGGAAATGGTTGGAGCTTGATGGATGATGGGTGAGGGGAAAATATTCTTCACTCTTGTGGACATCTTCATAGTGAGGAAGGGGAGAATGATTGCCCAACACCAACAGATTCGCCACACTTCTCTTCAATATAGATCATGAAAATGACTTTCAGACCTTCGACAGCATTATATCGCTTGTAACTTGGTCTGTCTCTTGGATGATAAACCTCTCAACTTTTTTCAACATCTCGCTTTCCCTCGAGCTTTAGGTATATGACCTGCTATATTTCCATAAATTTTCCTTCTCACCAGCTCTGGTATGGTTGTCATTTCTATCATATCCTACATACACGTTTGGTTTGTTGGTAAGACGATTGATTAGTGTGCCATGTGTTCACACTGCTGTATTCTTTCAACCTTCTTGTTTGATTTAGTTCGAGAACTTGCGTTTTCCATGTATAGGAAATACCTCTCCAATTAAACATTGATTTGCTCAGGGAGTATTTGGCCATTGAGCGTTGGATGGCTGTCCATGGGTGTTCTCCATTGAACTACCTTTGAATGCAGAGCTGATTGAGGGATGCAGAATAAGGGTAGTATAATCCTCACAGTGGACCATTCACTGGTAGGGACCCAGCAAGGATACCCTGTACATGTAGGAAATTATAGAACTCCCTTTTTTTTTCTCAGCAAACTCATACAAAACTACCTTAAAACCTTCTGGTCTGAATCCACTCACCCATACATTGAATTCACAAGTGTACACAGTTGGCTAGCCAGCGATGCATAACCTATGCATTGAATTCACACAAACTTAGGCAATAGGTTACTTCCCGATACATAAAAATGGAAAACTCATATACAAGTTTGACAACCTATGGCGCCTTTACTTATGGTATGCACAGACTGCCCAGAACTTATTCGAAAGAGAATAACTGATGGGATGGACATACAAATGTATAGATTTGTGTGAGGGTGATTGGTGAATGATCAGGAAAACCATCAGCTTTTCTCTTTGGGCAGCTTCCACAGTGAGCAAAAGGAGACTGGCTGCCCTTTCCAACACAGCCAAATGCAGCCTTCTCCTTTTTCCTCTGTTCTCACCTCCCAGTTGCTATCATACTTCCTTAGCAATGCCTTTCCTCCTTCGATTGCCTCCTCCCCAAAACCCTCCCACTTAAACCCCAACCCTCTCATCCTCTCACTCCATCTTGCCTTCCTCTCATTCATCTCTGCTGTGCTTGCTAGTGCCGTTGCAGCCTCCCCTTCCATCACTCTCCTCTCCTCGCACTCCCTCCCTTTAAATGCAACACTCGTGGAGTCCAGGAACTTCCATAGGAATTCAACTCGCCGTGGGAAACTTGTTGCGAAATCGCCACAGCTGCAGCAGCTGCAGTCCCCTTCATTCTCAGTTAGAACCATTAGGTGAGGCTCTAGATCTCTTATGCACTTCAGGAACTCTGTCCTGTTGTCTGGGTCCTCGTGTGGTAACTGATGAAGACGGAACTGGGCACATACTACTAGGGTTTCTTCTTCGTGGGAGGCAATTCCAAGTATCTGGGGTGTTAAAGCTTGCAAGGGGTGGTTCTTAATGCAATCAATTTTGAGGTTTAGGTCAATGAGTTTGGCAAATGCAAGGAGGCGAGAGGGATAGTCATAACCAGGTGGGCCAGCTGAGAATGAAGTAGGATTTTCAGCGGCAGCAACGACGGTGAGGCGAACAAGGGGCGGTGGGCCACTGGGACGGCGAGTGAGGGATTCAAGCAGTGTGGGCCATTGAACACCATGGGAGACGCCAATGTCCAGTATATGGAGGTTGCGCCGAAGATTATTGTCTGCAGCCAGAGTTTGGAGGATGGATGCATTGGCAAGAGAGTTCGGGAAAGAGAACCAAGGGCTGACCTCATGGAATCTGATAAGAGAGGTTTGAAAGAGCCGTGGTTCTGTTGAGGCAAACGTTGGGGGGATGACACTCGTGCTGCCCCTGGTGGGGATAGATATTGAAGAAGAGAGATAGCGGGTCAAGGCATAAAGGCCATGAGCAACAAGCCGGTGGTTCGCATCGCCAGAAACAGAGGAAAGCTCATGGAGAACAAACAAGAGGTGCTGGACACGCGAGAGGTCGCCAGCAGCTATTGCCACAGCACAAGGGTTGAGTAAGTGCTCAGCCCACCGGGCATCCTTATGTGTGTTATTATTGTGGTTTTGGTTGCTGCTTGACCTCGCAGGCAGCTTTTTTGTTGCAGTGGCAGGTTTTCTCGATGCTCCTTGATGAGTTGATGAGTTGTCATCGCCATTGTCATCTTCACCACCCGTTTCAATCTTGTGATGCCGTTGATGAGTTGTTTGTGGGTCTGAGTTATAGGATGGTTTCCGTTTCTTCGATGTTTCGGGTGGGGCAGGCGGATCAGGGAGGATAGTGGGAGAGCTGTTGAGGGAAGACGCGTCGATCAGATCCTGGTCCCACCATTGGTAGTCGTTAATTTCATGGCAGTTGTAAGGATCGTCCAAGAAGGATGGGATGAAAGAGAGAGAGTCTTCAAGCCAGCCAAGGACATGTTCAGCGTTTGGGGGATTCAGGTCTGGCCCTCCTTCCAACGGCATGGCTTTTGGATGGGTGGGAGAGAAGGGGAGGAGTTTTCAAGGGTTTTAGCCTTCGACTTGGAGGAAGCAGATAGCGGGCGGAGGTGATATATCTCTTTTCCTGAGAGTTTCATATACAAATACTTAGCTTTTTGCAATGTGGATTTCAGAGGGCAGAAGAGATGAGATCATGAGAGGGGGAGAGATGGTAAGAACTAAGAAGAAAGAGACGGCGGAGGGCATATTCGTCGGTTGGTGGTGTTGGACTCGTTTGGACGGTGCGTCGTCGTTTTCGTGGGAAGACCAACGATTTTTGTTTGCTTTGTTTATTGTTACGTTTTTATCATGCATTTCGGCATCCAAATGACGATTTGCTAGAGGCGTGGACTTGGAGACAGCACTCGTGGAGGGCCGATTCAGAAACACTGTGGATGGATTTAGCCCCAAAATCCGTTTAAAAATTAGTGACCATCCAACAAACGGAGGGTAAGAATCCAAGGGCTGAGAGGAAAACTAGCAGCTGATTCAGTCTCCAAAAGAATTGTCGATTCTGCGTGAAAAGGTCGCTCACGAGTCCTTCTCTCTCAAGTCCACATTTCATTTCCGTGCAACTACTGATTCCCGACATGGATCATAGATATTAACGAAATTAACAACTCCTGTCCTGCCATGATACAAATATATGAACAACTTAACGAATGTCTGTTTATAGCTGCCTGGTTTACCATATCAAATCTATGGTGGGGATAGCATTTCCATTTAGACTTGTGCTGAGTTTTGTTTCAGGATTTTGTCGTCGCGGTTTAGACTACGATGGGCATTTGCATGGCCTAGAGCTGAGGTGGAGACGTCGACCTCTGATATTTTCAATGGCCATTGAGATGGATTCCATCTTAACAATAGGACCCACGATTTTATTTTATTTATTCCCGTTAATCAGAGGAGAGCGGATGACGCATTTGAAAATAAAATGGCAAAGAATAAAATAGCGTGGCACGGCAATAATGGTCAGATTGAAGAATCTGCAAATGAACAGCTGTCGCCGCTGCTGAAATCCTGTTTGTTGAATTGCCTTCTCGACCATTGTCTGCAACCCAGGGAAAGCTTTAGGGGGATTGATGATTCCCACTCGGGGGAAATTTTGTTACAGTAAAAGCGCTTGTTGGATCGCTTAATCATCGACCCACACATGCTAGTTGACAACTTCAGCTATGAGCATGACATCGCTGATAATCGATTGAAGCATTGATCATGCCATCTTATTTTTATAAGATCATAGAAGAAGAAGAAATTATTTTTGAAATGCCGTAATGGTGGGGACAAGCCACATTCGTTGAGAATACGTGGAATGGCAATAAATAAAATTGAAAATGTCCAAGTGGAGGGTCCCAGGTAGATAAACGTCGAATAGAAAATTATTGGCTTATTTTGGCTACCTCTTTGTTGGATAGGTATACATTTTTTATGTGGATGGGTGCTAATGGAAATTCCCCACTTCTTGGCCTAAATTGGCTTGACTAGGTTGTCCAAGGCTTTGTTTGGTTGCGTGTCAGTATAAAGTACTTTGCGTCTTTTACGATGCTTGTTTGGCTAAGTTTTTAAATGAGCTTTGTGCTCTTCACTGGCTTACTGCAACAATATTTTTCTAAAAAGCGCTCAAATTAAACAGCGTGGCCAAACCGAGCTTAAATTGGCTTAGGATAGGATAGTGCATGGTTGAATTTAGGATCGACCGTTGTCTCCTTTTGACGGTGTTTAATAGGAGGGTCTTCTCCCTTCGTGTACAAAATCATTTTTCCCGAATTTTCTATGAGACCTCTCCTTAGGGCTAATTGTGGTGTTCTAATCTAGATTGGCATGCGTTTGAGTGTAGTCTTAAAAACCATTTTCGTGGAATACTCAGATGAATCATGCAAAAGCTATTAAATTACATGGCTC
>JAYJMB010088072.1:0-20105 GCA_036873735.1 Pouteria campechiana
TATATATGTACCAGACACGTGACAGCTGGACAGGAAGGTTGTACAAGATAGTAAATCAACGTGTTTTGCACGATTATTTGTCTGTTAAGCGAATTGCTAATTCATGTATAAACAAACCAACGAAACGAAACCCTGCCAAAAGAACGATTAATGATGTGTCAGCATCAGAAACGTTAGGTAGGCCCAAATCACAACGCAATTTTACAGGGGCTGACACATAGAAATTTCCAGCCAGCCCAGCCCGTTCTTCGGTAGCCGTGGGTAATTTGCCTGAATGTAGCTGTCCAAGAAGCATGAACATCGGCTTCACATATTAATCAGATCCGTCCATCACCTAGTCGGTCACATCAAAGAATTTTCATATGTAAGGAAAAAGATGAGAACTGAGCAATTAATATACACCGTTGATGATTGACTGTCCCGAATTAAAAGGATGGTTCAGATCAAATAATCAAGCGGCCCGAGTGGACAGATGCAACCCACATATCTGATTGCACCCGAACATCTGGCATCTGCTGTGGAAAATTTGTAGAAAAGAAGGCCACTCGACGAGGTTTTAAAGATGTTTATTTAGAGAACGGCACATGTTCCGTTGCTTGTAAGAGACATAGACCGGCATTGATATTTCTCTAGCGTCGCCATATCGGAATCCCAGTCTTTTCACACGTGCCTCCCCAGTGCATGTGAGAGAAATAATTGGCCCACGAGGAGTGCTTTTATACGGTTATACCACTGCAACTTGTTGCTAACTTGCTGTTGGGTCATCAATAGCCTATGCTCTGTGTACAAGAAATCATTGAGTCTTTTATTTTTATTTTATTTTTTTGTAAATAAACGCTTTTTCAACATAAACTGCTCAATTTTTATCATTTCGTACATTTTATTTTTTATATTTAAAATTTTGAATAAATTGTAAGCGAAATACCAATCGTTCAATCAATGGATGAAATGACCAAATTGGCTAAACTTGGTATTGAGACATTATGCCCGCCCATGCTTTATTGTGAAGAGATATTCACGTTGATAAGTTCAAAACAAGGGAAGCAAGGTGCACATTTAGTCCCCACTTGAATGGCGTTAGGTTATGAATCCAGATGAATTGATGTGCTTTCAGCCATCCATCACTAGTGGCAACCTTTGTGACGCTTAGACAGAGATTTGTATTAAACCAGGCTAAAGAAAGCAGTTGCTGATTGAAACAGACTACTTCAGAAAGTAAGACAATAAGAACACTGAAGATCCAAACATTAGCTTTTCTCTCTCTTAAACACAATGCAAAGAAATAGAAGTCGTTTGGATGCAATCACCAAGGCCGAGATGAAGTCTTTTGTTGCAATAACAACCCCAACTTATGCATGTGCAACTGGATCGGCAATAAGATATCCCCCTACTACCCTGAACATCCCCGCCATGTTTTCCGCTATCTTCTTGGCTTCTTTCTTCTTCATTCACTGGACCATCTGAGATGTAAGCTGAAAATGGGCTGTGCAGCTCACAGTGTTGGGCTTTACGTAAAAGTGGAGGATGGCGTACGTCGATTTGCCAAAAGAGGTGGGCCATCCATGGCCGTGATTGTGAGCCTACCATGCAGACTTCTGAGAATACGGTGTTAAGCATAGATTTGACTTCTACCATTTCAACGTAGAGATTTTGAAAAATTGGTGAGCCATATATAAGATCATATAACTATAAATATAAAGATTGTACATACTCAAATAAAAAATACAATAAAATTCAAATAAAAAACATAATATTTATGTAAAAAATCCTTTAACCCATAAAAAAACATGAGAGACAAATAATGATCCACTATGAAAACAGGTGAGATACACCCAAGATGTCTCATATGTACCCTCAAATCAACACACTTTGATAACTTTTTCTTTTACTTTTCTCTTAGAAAAATCCTAGTATTTATGTAATGACTCTCCTATCAAAATTCTTAATTTAAAGTTTTATATAGTTCTACCAGTAGGCTTTTCTATATAAACTCCCCTAGGCTCATTTCACATACGTAGACCTAATAGACTTTTGCAAAATATAAGACATAAAAACCCAACAAAGTGTAATGTGTAACATTTATTTGAGGTAGCCATAGCCTCACCTTAATGTCTGATTTAAATAGCATTTGATATTAAAAAAGTAAATTATATTTAAAATACTATGCATTGTAAAGTGAAGCTAAAAATAAAGGTAAGTACCGATGTGATTTGGGATCCTGAAGTTGGATCTCCTTCTTAATCACCTGCATGATTAGTTGGATAGAAATGATTAAAAAGAAAGAAAGAAAATAGAAAGAGAGACACTCATAAAGTGAATAATATTAAAATAAACAAGGGTAATAATTGAAAACATAACTAATTAAATTTTTTTTATTATGGCGGGTATATTTGGAATAGCCCCTAAAAATGAAAATTTTCAAGTCTGGTGGGTTCTGACTTAAGGGCTCCTCTTTTACTTTACGTGCCTAAGCGTCTAATCTTCAGGTGTACTGGACACCTTGCCATCTTAACTAGACTCTAGTGTGAATTTCGCAGCCTGAAAAAGAGATGGGGATTCAACCTTTTTAAAAAGTTAAAGAAGTAAGCATGACATTCGAAATGATTAAGAAACCGTAACCACCCAACTAATACAAATCAAATGGATAAATGGTAGAAATGCCCACTTCGTAGTCCAATTCCAACAGTTAAATCTAGCACAGAGAAAAATATTTTCTTCTTCAGCTTGTAGCCCACGTTGCATCACACTTGTGTAAGCAATTTGGAGTCACTATCATCCTTACATGGCGTCAAACTAAGATAAGGATTCCAGCATACTTAGCCAATTAAGAAATGATGTTTTGGGCGGTTATCTTGAAAACCTTCCAAGAAGCCTCCATCCCTCTATTTTTTTGAATCCATTAACTCAACGGCCTTGATCATGGCTGGGGCAACTTACTTAGCAGTGGACTTCAAAGGATTGACACCGTCCCTTATGGAAAGTCCAGATTCCAATGTGGATGTTAACAGATCGAATACAGCCAAATATACAGCAGGATTTTCATACTCTAGCTAACCAGAGTTATGATTTTCATGATAATAAATCACAAGAATGATAGAGATTGGGGCAGGTCAATTCAAGTGCTCATGACGGTGATCAAAACAAGGGGCACTGTGGAGCTTTTTTTTAGTGGGAGCGGCTTGGCTAGCATTTCCAATGCCTTGACTGGAGGAAGACAACGTGACAGGAATAGTGCACCAAAAACATTGCAAGTGGGTGGGCTACGGCCATGCTTTTTTGACTATTTCTTCGTTTTGGACCCAGCTGCAGATGTGGCTAAGTTGCAAGAACCGTTCGTGCTTTCCTCGGTAATGATCCCCAGTTTCGATTCTTGGAATCAATGTTGGACCATTCAAAATGTTGGCATGTGAAAAATATGGGGAGTTATGGTTGTCTCACAGGTATATTTCATTTGTTTTGTTCTTCTTGCCCTTCCTACACAGCTACACGTGCCGCATATCTGTGAGATAATTGAGATCGTTCACATTCATTTGGTATGGAAAACGCTACGCTGGGGATCTTTGTGAAAAGCTGGAGATATTTACGAAATTCCATGCTTCTGCCGATGTTTGGTTCACCCATCTTTTGCTGCGAAAGTTTAGTAAAGTGAAAGTGCTGCAAGACTTTATTTTTTCTGCGTTTATAACTTTATACAACCTTAATTATCTATAATAATACTGCAATTTTTAATATTATTATCTTAAAATTTTCATCTATTTTAATCTTCTTTGTTTATAATTAACATAATTCTCTATTATGCTGACATTAATTATCACCTTTCCCTTTAGTTATTTCACCATCATTACCCTGCTTTTACCCTTTGTCATGTCTTGTACCCTTCTGTTTAAAAGAAGCTAATGCTACATCCATGCACTTCTCATGGACAAAATTCGGTCCCACACCTAATTCAAGGGTCTACAAGAAATGTCAAATGTGCCACTTTTCCCCTTGCGAGGAAATTGATTATTGGTCTGGTCACATTTGCATTTATTAATTAAATACTCTACAGGAAAAGAGTACGGAATACGTTTATTCAAATCAATGGATGTGGTGCCTATAACTTCAATGCCAAGAAAATCCAGAACAAGAAGCCACTTTGTAGTATTGCTGTCAGAACACTTTTTCATTCAAACCACACCGCCGAAGAAAATGGTATGTTATTTTCGTGGCATTTCCCATCCCATGCGTACAAGCTACGGTTGCCGTGTTCTGAAATGCATTGCTAGCTGCCTTTTCTAACCGTGTGGGAGTAAAAGCCCTTGAAAAAAGGGTAGAATAGAATCTAAACAGCTCGGACTTGTAGCTTGCACGACCAGGCCAAGAAGCTTCTTTTGCAGGGCTTAAATCCCATTACTACACTGGCGAAAAAAAGTTCGCACCATGAACTTATGGGCTCCTAAGATGGACGTGACGTATAATTTCCCTACTAGCTACAAATTTTTTTTTTATCATTATCTACATTTTCAGTCTTTGTTTTAACTTTAGGCTATATTTGGATGTATTAGTAACAAGTGCATCGTCAATATACTCTTATTTACATATTATTAGAGTGTGGTAACTTGAATTTTGTCTGGTCCAACTCGAAGAGCCTGTGGTGCAACAATGATAAATTTTTCATAGATTTATAGCAGAAGTGGAGGGAATGAGCTTATACTATTTGGCTAATATCGCTCTCTCTACCTTTTGTTATACTCATCTCTAAGATAGTAAATTTTTTCCTTTTCTACCCATATTTTTTCCCAAATTTGAGATTTTTTATGTAAATTTATGTGTTATTATGTTCACTTTCTTTACATATATATTTTTAGATTAATGTAATATTTTACTTGCCATAATAATGTTATTTTTTCTTTTTTTTATATTTTCAATCATTTATTCTAAATTTTAAAAAATTATATTGCTGATGTCATTTCTATCCTATTTTATTTAATACACACTTTTTTCTTATACATGTCCTTCTTAACATACTCTATGCAATGGAAGCCTTATCTACTTTATTACTTACATCACCTTGATATTGTTGGCATCAATTTTTCTTCTATTTAATTTCATTAACAGCAGTAGAAATTATGTGATGAAATCTTTTGGCAGAGGCATTGCAAGGGTCAACAGATCGGATCGATCACGTTCAGGCTAACAGAGGATGATGAATGATAGAAATTACGCAACCGCGGTGGAGAGTTCCTTAATTCAACCCGCCGACTGGGAACACTAGTGGTACAATGGTCATTTCTGCTGACACTAGCCAACGTATCGACTTGCCCGTGGCTTGGACCCTTTTTAGCCGCGTACCTAGCAGCAAACCCTTGACTTTGTCGTGACAGAGGGAAACTATCGAGCCAAAATGTCCGTTCTGACCTTGGAGGGTATATTCGTCATTTTACATAAAAAGAGAGGGACATCAAGGCGTGGGACGGTGGGAGAACGGAGAACATACGTCAGCTCGATAGATATAGAAATATGAGGTTAGACATTTCCGAGGCAGGGAAATGATTAGGCGAATTCGGCCACACTGTGTTGCTGCAAGCTCACAGCCGAAGCAGAAGCATAAAAGCTCAATCCACTCCGTCCCATGTGATATCGATGGACGGATTTTAAATTCCAATTGGCAATTTTCTCGGAAAATAATCAAAGCCCTCAAATCAGCATTAAATAAAAAATGAGCAGATAAAGATCTATGTGAATAATAATACAAAAAAAAGACCTATTATAGTCACAGAAGAAGAAAGAGAGTAGATGGACGGTAGCGATCTTCCTTGTAGACTTTCATATGTTCGTAAATGGTAGGTCGGGCTTACTCGTTAGAATGAGGAGGATTATTCCATTTCGGTTCCATGCAATTGCGAACATCCGACTTTCAAGACTGCTGCTGGTTCGGAGCCCTGAGAGAACCAATTTTCATTTCTGCAGCTCCACCGTATGAACTTACGAGCGTCCATTTACAAATCTTAGATACAAACTCTCCATATGTTCATACGCGAGTATGCAAGCAAATCTTTTCCATAATTCATGGAGATTTGAGGTCATACATCTTGGAATCACCATGTTTTTTTCGTTCAAATGTGTTGGAAAGGTCAACTGACAGTAAAAGAGTTATCTCGAGAAAATTATGTTAAAAATCAAGTAAATTTCAAATTAAAAATTTATTTTCAATAAAATTAGGTAGTGGTGATTTATTGAACGTATTGGATTTCTCAATGTAGAAGTCGAAATTTGGAAATTGTTAGTGACATTGCGGATGCCCATCCCGCCGTAGAGCACTTTCCAATCTAACATGCAACGGTGATGAGGGGCCAACCACTGATTTTATGATCCAAACCGTCCATCAGAAATCGAAATTATCTGCATCGATTGTTGATAGAGTGGCACTAAAATGCTGCACCCACGACATGAGATTAAGCTAAGCCAAAGTATTCTCATGACGGTCCAAATTTCTGGATCCCATGATGGGTGCATCTAACGCTTAAAAATTCATTTCCCAAATCGGATGAACGGTCAAGATTACACACTGCACTGGGTGTCCTGTGGAATTGCGGCTTTCCGGTAACCTGCGGACTACCGGGAGAAGGGAAACTGTCGCAAACGTCAGACAAGTGGAAGCATCCGTGAGCAGCAGAAATAAAAGCATAGTAAAAAGAGAGAAATGGATGGAGAAGACGAATTCCATTCTCGGCTGAAAGAAGTTCTTAAGCAAGGTAACTTTCTAAATTGGAATTTTATCGGTCCTTTGAATGGTGGTTCTAGAATCGGGAATTGAGTGACAAAAAAAAAGCAAGAAATAAATTCGAGGGGACTCTTTATTTAATTACGATTCTTCCTCATCTTCTTCTCCTACTTCGTATCTGCTCTTTACTTTCTACATTCTTTATTGCTTTCCCGCCTAACCAAACAGGCATCAAGTTGCAATTTCCTTTCTAATAAAAACATATGAGATGCCCCGAGATGTCATCTTGCACTAACTTTTGGTTCTTGCATATGGAATTTATGGTCAAAGGGTGTTCTTTCTCTTCTCCTGGACTTCTTTTTGTGGATTCCTCATTTTGGGGTCTGTCTGTGACTTGAAGATGTGGGACTGGTGAGTGAACCTCATGAACACCTCTCGAGGACTGCTTGATGCACGTAATCTGTTTTAGTTCTTTGATGCGTTCTCTCGTTCTGTTTGACTCTTCATCTAGCCGTTGATGTTTCTTTCCTTTTTAAACATGCTTATATGTGCTGTAATCATGTTGTAGAGCTTTCATAATGTTTTGTTTTGCTGAATGCTGGTGTAACACCGATAGAAATGTTCACATACGCACAAACATTCTTAATCGTTGCTGCAATTCAGAGGGTTTAGATCTTGTCGATTTCTTGAAGAAAATATAGATGCTGACAATTTGTAGATGTAATTTGATGTGGATTCTACCAAATCTGTGTATGGGCGTATGTACTTGATGTTGGTGATGCCCAAAATATACTGCGGCCAAGAAGATTATAAACCTTATACCTCTGGCCTTCTTTCAATTTTGACTAGATTTGGCTTCATTTTAGAATAGCCGATTATTTGTCTGCCACTAATCGAACTTAAAGGATCTTCTGGTGTCTGTGGTGCCTGCTGCATCCTCCATCCCTGGTCTGGTCCGTGACGATGACAATTTGAATTATCATGTTGATGGTCCCGCATATGGAGATTTAGGAACCTTCTCCAGCCTTACCTATCATGAAGATAGGTGTCCTGTAGTTTGACCGTTGCATCTTTGTAGTGTCTTCCTGTTGCTTGCTTACCAAGAAAGGTGTCCCCTGTTAGGCTCTTAATCCTTACAGATTTGCTGATTTTTACATGTCATTTCAAGTTTCCCTCAATTCACCCATATGAGGAATGCTCCCATCCATATTACAGACTTACCAGATTGTAAATATGGCATGCATATGGGAGGACTAAACTTTGTGGAATTATAAACTGCTTTGACCACTTAATTCATTCTACCCGCACTATTGGCCTACTTCCTCATCAGTCGGTGAAATTGATTCTTGGATCAGTTATATTTTCTTCTCTCTGTCAATATATTTCTATATTATGGACCATATTAGGCAAATAGTCTATTTTTTGGGCAAACTGCTAAAGCATCATAGCCCTTGCAAAGAGCAGTCATGCATATGCTTATATGCTTATGTGACTGCAAGTGTATGGGCAGGGTTAGTAGACCTTACTCATTAGTACATTTTCCCCTCTTGCTTCATAATATTTGTTATAAAACTCAGGTGGAAGCTAGTTCTCCACAAAAGTTCCCTTCCAAAATGCCAATGTATAATTATTCCATAATGTCTTTCCTCTTCTTAGTGTCCTTGATACCTTGATATTCAAAATACTAGGAAAACTTTGGGAAGATTTAAAGAAAAAAAAAAGGAAAAAGCAAAATCTTAAAAGCCTCTGCACTGCAAATGATCTCAGCATTTTTCATTGTTCTGGTAATTCTCTAAAAGGAGGAATCTACAAATTGAATCAAACTGGTTAATTGATTCTAATGTTTCATCTTCTACCATCAGAAGATGTGTGCTTGCTTGCACTGCCTCATCCTTGTGAAGAAAATGAGAATGTCAATGAAAGGTTCCCAAAGGCCTTAATCAACTAGACAGGACACTGAAGCCATGGACTCCAATGACTATTCCTAACACTGGTACAGTGCGTGTAGGATTTTTAAGGATTTGAAAAAGATTCCATTCCTTCCATTCTCAGGCAACTGTAACAAATCAAATCCCAATTTTGTTTACATGTTTAATTTCCTAAACTGCCTCGCTAGGCTCCAGGTAAGTTTATTCAACTTGTTTGTCCAACATTGATTTGGGGTTACTTCCACTATCTTCCTTAGGTCTTTTTGGGTAGGAGGCTTCCAAGGAATTCCAGGAAATATACATAGTTTTTCCTTGATTTGACATGTAGAACATTCTGGCTATTGGTGGAAACCAGGGATTCCAAGGTAACATTTTAGTCTTCAAATGGATACTATTGCTAGTGGAATAAATTTAGTCATTCTTATGGACGATTTTGGAGTTTAAATTGCAAAGGAAACAAAACTCAAACAAGAAACTAATTTGAGGATTCCAAATTTGAACAGTGATATTGTTAGGTCGTATAATCCAAATTTCCCTTAGCATAGTAATATTTTCTTCCTTTATTAGTCCTCCTTTTTTTTCAGTTAAGCATCCTTCTGTCTTTACAGGAGTTTCAGATGTCGGCCTACATCAAATTGTCATGCTTTCCAAGTGTATTTGCAAGATGACTGTCAAAGACTGTTCCATTTGGTATAGGTTGCACCTGGCATGGTGAATATTCATTTGGTGATTAAAAAAAAAATAAAAAAGTCACAGCAGCATCCTCTCTTTGGTTGAAATTGCTATTTTCTGCGACAATCCTGAGTGCTTTGAGAAGGCTAGCATGTCTTTAGTGAGGCCTTTCGATTCAGCCAACTCTGCATATGGAGATTCCAATGTGTATGCATTTAAAAACAACAGTGATGAGGCTGGTTTATCCAATCAAATATTCAGCCCAGATAGGCAAAATTTCAAATCTAGACAAGAATCTTACCGCCATGACCTTCACAATTCTTTGATCAGATTACCAACTAAAAGGACTGCATTTCTTCACACATCAGACTCTGTTACGCCAGGATCTGTACTTCAACCTCAAGATATTACTTTCTATCAGTTGACAGCTTCTTCTGGACAGTCTCCTGTCACTGCACAAAATTCACCTGATTCTCATTCTGCAGAAACCCGACTTCCACATTCCGTATTTGATAACAGTAATCAGATGCCTTCTACATCAGAGTGCTTGGGTAGAGGAACTGCATATCATGGTATGTGTTATGATGAAGACAGCATAAGGTTAAAGCTTCAAGAGCTAGAGAGAGAACTGCTGAATGATAATGATGATGAGGATCAGGCCATGAGCATTGATGGTGAGTGGGCTGATCCTATCAGGGATCTTCTGCTACCCAACTCACCAAAGGAATCCTCCTCAGATTCAAACCTGAGCAGTGTCAGCAGCAACAGAGAAACAGCAGCACTGCCTGCTTCAGATAAGCATTTGCTTAAAGACCTGACTCCAAAGCAGTTGCTTTTTGATTGCGCTGCTGCAATATCTGAAGGAAAGATGGAAGAAGCATCAGCCCTCATATCTGAACTCCGACAGAGGGTCTCAATCCAAGGTGATCCACCACTAAGGATTGCAGCCTACATGGTGGAAGGCCTTGCTGCCCGCATGGCTGCCTCAGGTCAGGGACTATATAAGGCTCTCAAATGCAAAGAGCCCCCCACTTCAGACCGTCTCTCTGCAATGCAGATCCTCTTTGAGGTCTGCCCATGTTTCAAATTTGGTTTCATGGCAGCCAATGGTGCAATTGCTGAAGCATTCAAAGATGAGGAGAGAGTTCACATTATAGACTTTGACATCAATCAGGGAAGTCAGTACATAACACTCATACAAGCACTCTCAACCCACCCAAATAAACCTCCCCATGTCAGGATAACTGGTGTGGATGATCCTGAGTCAGTGCAACGTCCAGTTGGTGGTCTGAAGGTCATTGGGCAACGGCTTGAACAGTTAGCAGAGACATTTCGGGTGCCCTTTGAGTTCCGAGCAGTAGCTGCCAAGACAGAAGATGTCACTCCTTCAATGCTGGAATGCCAATCTAATGAGGCACTTGTGGTGAACTTTGCTTTCCAGCTTCATCACATGCCAGATGAGAGTGTCTCAACACTCAATCAGCGGGACCGGCTTCTTCGAATGGTAAAGAGCCTAGAGCCAAAGCTGGTAACGGTTGTGGAGCAGGATGTGAACACCAACACAGCCCCTTTCTTACCAAGGTTTGTGGAGGCATACAACTACTACTCGGCTGTGTTTGAGTCCCTAGATGCAACCCTCCCAAGGGAAAGCCCAGACAGAGCAAACGTTGAGAAGCATTGTCTTGCTCGTGACATAATCAATATTGTGGCATGCGAGGGTGAAGATAGGATTGAGAGATATGAGGCAGCAGGCAAATGGAGGGCAAGGTTGACAATGGCTGGGTTTGTTGCTTGCCCACTGAGCTCATATGTAAATGAGGCAATACGGATGCTGCTGCGAAAGGCCTACTGTGACAGGTACAAGGTCAAGGAAGAATGTGGGGCACTTTATTTTGGTTGGGAAGAAAAGATTTTGATTGTAGCTTCAGCATGGAGATGACTTTTTTGGGGGGCTGTTACTACTGGCACTAGGTATTCTTATTATAGTTATGTTATAAGTTTGTATATACTTCGTGGACTGAGATTTAATATGCATTGTGTCTGTAACGTAATTCCACTTCGAGGAGGAAAAAAAAGGAAATTTAAGAAATTTTCTCTTGGTAAATCTATCCCTTCAAGCACCTTAAATCATGCACCATCATCCCCCACTCTTTGAGGAAAAGAAAATTATCCCGTGACCTACCGAGTATTGTCTCTCTCTCTCTCTCTGACATGAGTTTTTTACATTAAATGCAGTCCATGGATAAGCGTTTATAAGCATGCAGACTGCAAGAAACTGAATGCCATTGCAACTCTATTTTAATTTTGTCCTGTTCTTTATCGCGAGTCAAGCTTTCTAGGCTATTATGCCTATACGGCTTCGAAGTGGTTTGTGAATTCATCCTTGATTGTGTCGCTTGTACTAAATCCCCAGTGAGCTGACAGAACTTCGACCTAATATTTTGATTATCCCAACCTAGCTCGATTCTAAGTAGAGTTAAGTTTCCAACCTTGGGACTGGCAGACGTTTTCTAGGAAATTCTTCGCAATGAGCCTTTATTCCCTCAAGTTGACCATTTGCTTGGGTCTAAACCACAAGAAATCACAAGGATGTCTTCTATAATTCCAGTTTGGAAGTGCAATCGACCCCTGACTGACACCAGGCCGGCCTTGCACGTAGTGGTCAAGGTATGCTTCCTAAGGTGAAACCTTCCAATATCATCAGCTTGCTTAAGAAATTTGAAAGTAAAATGCAGAGTCCGCCGCTACGTCTCTCCAAGCCAAACCAACTTACCTTGCAGGTGCTTTGTGGATTTAACATGGACCAGGGCCGAATTTTTCTAACCGTCCGTTTATATCGCAAGTTTAAATGTCTTGTATACAATTGCTGCATTGGAACATTGGTTATCTAAATGGTAAAGCAGCAGCAGTAACCTTGGTCTTCGAGTATAGAAATGCTTGCAAGTTAGAGATTCTGTAAATTTTCACTCTTTCAATTTTCAAATATGCAAAAGTAGTGGGGCTATTATTTTCTTCTTACCCTTATGCTACAACCATGCAAGCAAGCTCTGAAAGCTTATAACCGCTTCAAATACAACACAAATTTGCACAGAAAGTAGACACTCACCAACTTACGAGGGAAAATGATGGGAGTTCCTAGACAACATACAGAACATAAACCCACCTATTGACCTCTGTTTTTAGATGGCCCATTCTTAATATTCCACATTAACAGGACAATCCTAGCCATCCTTTTGAAGACCACAAATAGAATCCACACTAGCATCTGTTTTAGTCGACATTTTAACTATAGACCATCTTCTGCGACATCTTCATCTTCTTCAGCAGCACTGAGATAAACAGATGAATTTGATACGGAGAAATAAGCGGAGTTTAGTTCCCCACTCCTCTCCTCTGGAAAAGGATGTGGCGGTGTTCCAATCTCCACTTTTCCTTCCAACATCTGAATCACTTTGCTCACTGAAGGCCTGTTTGAGGGGATGTGTTGAATGCACCAAAGACCCACCAAGCACATCTTATTTAAGACATCCCCATCCTCTACGTCTTCATTCTCACCTCCACCAGCCTCAATGTTAACTGCCTCAGTCCTTATTTCATCCCTCTCAGTTTTCAGTTCCCCTCCCACCACTCGCTGGAACACCCATTGAGGAAAGTAAATTTGGCTTGATGCAGACACATCCGTATTGTAGTTCTTCCGTCCACCCGCCATCTCCAAAAGAAGCATTCCGTAACTATACACATCGGACTTCTCCGTGATGGGACCATAAGATTTCGACCACATCTCCGGCGCTGCATATCCGGGAGTGCCTTGAGCTCCCGTCAATGACACATGGCTGCGATCCTTATCAATCATCCGGGCCAGCCCAAAATCTGCCACTTTGGCCGAGTAATTAGAGTCCAGCAGCACATTGTGTGGTTTAATATCGCAGTGCAAAATCCTACTCCTGCAGCCTTCGTGTATATACAGTATCCCTCGAGCGGTTTCTATGGCTATTTTGTTTAATTGTTGAGGACGCAACCGCTCAACAGAAGGAATGCACTCATCATCTTCTTCTTTGGCCAGTTTTTCTGATTGGCTCTTTGTATTGTGTATGTACTTTTCTAAGGATCCCTTCTCCATGAATTCATAGACCAATGCTCTTGTTTTACCTTTTACGCAGTAACCCAACAAGTGCACCAGGTTGTGGTGGTGTATACGGCCGACGGTAGCGACTTCATTCATGAACTGCTTCTCGCTTCTTTTCGACTTCTTCAAGACCTTAATCGCTACAGGTAGCTCATGCCCACTACCCTGAACAATGATCCCTTTGTAGACGCTCCCAAATCCTCCTTCACCAAGCTTATTTGAGAAGTGGGATGTAAACTTCACCATCTGTGAGTAAGAATATCTTGCAGGGGCCATGCCGCTAACCAAATCTTTGAAATCGGTCTGCTTTCCACCGTTGTCATCGGTCCCACTTTCGTCATCAGCCAGTCGCGTCGACCTTCTTCGGCAGATGAAGATACTTGCTGCCACTGAAAGTGAGATTAGGACTGCTGCTGCCGACCCCGATATAGCTACATTAAGAACAGAAAACAATTGTAAGATTAAAACCTGGTTACAACAATCCCAGTGGGATAAATTTTTCTCCGAATGCATGGCCCAAACAACTCCACTTTTATCCAAACAACTCCACTTTTATCCATTATTATGTATCTTTTCCGCCCAAAAGCAGCTAAATTACCCCGCTATACTCAAAGCTCATTTCTATCTTTTATTTTCTCTTTTAAATTTTGAAAATCAAGGACACTCTTGAAATTTTCACCTCCTACTTAAAGGGAGCAGGGCATTGGAACTTCTTTGTTAAAAAAACACCAAGTTCCATTATCATACTCTAAAACAGGGGCTTGTTATTCTCCTCTGCTCTTCCTTCCCAACCAGCATACCCACATGTGCTCTACAAATCAACACATAACAAGTAAATATGCAGCAAGACTCTACATGTAAGCCATCTTGGATTATCAATTATAAATCTTATACCATATGTAAAGAAGGGAAAAGTTATCCATTACCCTTACTCTTGAAGACAAATAGGGTGCTGGTGGAAGGGCAATGCTTTACAAGGAACCTTTGCCCACTACTACGTGGCCAAACATTATTGGAGATGGTAGCCACAATATGTGCAAGTTGACATTGTTTAGAGATTTTGGAACAGAAATTTGCTTAAAAAAATGAAGAGTTGAATTTTGAAGAGAATGACATTTAAAAAATGAAAGAGCTGAGATTTGGAGAAGAAATGGAAACAAGATTTATCCCTCGAGGAAGGGTTGGTGTTTCTCTCGTTTCTCACCCATTTGGATGGGAAATTTTTTTCTCTCAATCCAAACAAATACCATTTATGGAGGAAAACCCAAAACTGGAAATGTAAATAATGAATAAGAGCAAATGGGTCATGCGAATTTGCCTGCAATAAGTTTTTTGGACACTCCAGAGCCTCCAACCCAAGTTCTCAAATCCACAGCCTCACCTATTTCACAGAAGAGCAAGAGCATGAAGAGATCCAAAGTCAGGCTAGCTTGAATAATGCAACTGCTTTGTTTTAATTGGAACTTATCATGCACCGGCTATATTAGACCATGTATCCCTATAAAGATTTTTGTCATATTACGGGTCTTAGTATGATAAATCCCATGATCTACTATGCCTTAGATGAAACACAACACAACATAAGAGAAGTCATGCACAAAGTGAACTAAAATACCCCACTTTATTTGATGGTCAAATTTAATACATCAAGAATGGTTAATAAATCTTATTATATCTGATTGTAAAATGTGGAGAGTAAATAAAATTGAAAAATAATTTCTTATTGTGATATTCCACATTGCCCAGATGAAGTGCTGTGGGTCGACATTCATATATGGGCCTTGTGAAAACTTGTTAAAGCGCCTTTTGTAGGTATCGTATGAGTGAAAACCACAAAGGAGCAAAGCCGCAACTGTGATGGTCGGAAGCAAAATAATATGACCATGACCATGGGTCATTACAGTATTTGTCACAAGCTATGGGAAAATTTGGTCTCTTGAATAAACGAAGGCAATGGGCTTCAACCGGTGGAAAGAGAGAAGATTAGCTAGTAACCTGTCTTGTTAGGGGCATGTTTGTTCAGTGTGAAATAAAATTTCATCCAAAAATGATGACAGTAAGAAAGAAACTAATGTTGGCCAGAAAATTTTTAAAAAGAAAGATAAACTTCTGGTGAAAAATAAAAGATTATTAATGAAAAATATCGATAATGAAATAAAAAAGTAAGTTTAATAAGAATAATTAAATACCATTTGACGTGTATCAAATGAATGGTGAGAAAATGAAGCAGAAAATGAAAAACCGTGAAGTTTTTCCTAAAAAAATGTCAATGGGACATGAGATAATTTTATTCATAAAAATAAATATATTTTTTAGTAAAAATATAAAATTAATAAAGAAATGCTTATGTGAAAAAGCAAAAATATTGGAGTATTTAAATGCCACCAAAGAGAAAAAATGTTTACCACTTACCAAACACAATATGAGAGAAACAGGTAGTCTCGGTTAAGAATCAAGAAAAAATAAATAAGGTTTTTTCAAGATAAAAGGAATAAAAATTTATAAATAAAAAAGTATAGCTCATAGATGGAAATAAAGAGTTTTAAAATGGAAAAGTAGGATTTATAAAAGTGGTGTGAAATAAAGGGATGAGAATGAAACTTTCCATGCCATTTTTCATCCATCCAAGCCTCCTTGTGAACAGGTCCTGTATTAAAAAAAAAAAAATCGCATTTATTTTACACGGATTCAGGTTATTGGCAAGCTGGCACTGTCTTCAATATGAGATCGGCCTTGAGCTGGCTCTCAACCTGATCAAACCCCACTTCACCTATAAGTCCACGGTTCGCATACATACCATCCGAGCAGTTAGTCCGATGGACACTTGAGGGACAGAAGCAAACGAAGTCCTGTTGAGGACTAGCCCCGCATCTCCCTCCTGAGACCTCGCACTCCCGGCACTCCAGTGGCTTTGTATACCTTACCTCGAATCCCTTTTGAAAGAATGCTCTCAGATCCTTCACAGCGCTCACGTTGAGCCCTCTGGGAGGGAACACATACAAAACTTCACACCCAGGGAAGTTCTGGATCCCCTCTGCATAGTAGCACACATTACCGCTGCTATCGCCATCGCAACCTATGCAGGAAGCGGGTTGGACCCTGCTGGTGGGGGTTAGCCGTCTTGTGCAATTGAGGTGAGTCCCAGACGTATACCTCTCCGTGAGAAAGGTAATGGCAGAATACAGCACAACATTGGGCCTAGAGATTTGTCCACAGCTGAAAAGTCGATTGTTCGCTATAAGAAGAGTATCGCTTGATGAGTTGCTGCTGATGTTGCTTACTACTCGCAAGGTATTCGATGAAACACTGTTTCGCAGAAGAAGATATTCGTTGTTTTCACACGTCGGAATTATGGCCGGGTGGTGGCAAAACCGCGTCGGGATAAACGGGTAGCGGAGTGTGAGGTTGTTGCATCTCGAAGGTGCACACAAGTTGTAGTAGTAGGAAGGGTCTGTGCTTATGCTTGCATCGGTTTGTGATATGGCCGTTGGGAAGAAGACGGTTAGAGAGAGAACCCAAAAACAAAAACAGAAGAGGGATTGAACGCTTGCCATTGCAAGATAATGGGAAAGGGTTATGTTTTGTTACGGATTTTATCGCAAGGACGCAGGAAAACTGTTACGGGTTTTGCGGAATTGAGACGTACGCTTGAAATTTGTTATAACCTTTGGGAGAATGGCATCCATGAAATTCAACTCCGTCACTGTCATTGACTGAACAGGCTTGAGATACTTTGGACCATCATGCAAATGTTTTGGAACATTAATGTGCGGCTTGAGCAGGCCTGCGAATGTCCAGAAAAATTTATTTTCCCTTCCACCCCAAACTACCCCTGGTGTTTGATCAGCCTGAGACCAAAATTTCTTTTATTACATGACATATATCTACCCTAATATTTTTATTTTTTCATCCTAACTCATAATGTTTATTAAAAAATTTATCCACTCTATCTTTGAGATTGTTTAGTGGAATGGGCTTGCATGAAATGGAACTAAATGGTAAGAAAATTAATTTCATTAATATAAGAGTAATAACAACCATGGAGCAAATAAAATTAAAATAGATTAAAGATAATAATTAAAAATATAAATAAATAAGTAAAATTATTATGAAAAATACACATCATCCATCCTTAGGGAATAGAATTTTCCATTGAATGGAATTCCACTCACTCTGTTGCTTACATCATTTCCTAGCTAAAATCATTTATCACCCATTTTTAACGAAAAGTTTTATTTCTCGCTTTACATGACAGATTTAGTACATGTTTATGGCTAGACTTTTTACTAAAAACAGTAAAGTCTGTTACTAAAAACAGTAAAGTCTGTTAGGTTTTCTTTTGGACAATAAAAATGTCTTTTATTATGTAAAAGGGCAGTTATTTGACGATAATAGATTTTTATATGTTTACAAACATCATAGCTGCATTTCGCGGATGCTTCCTTCACTTACGTATCTTGCAAAGGAAAGGTACCTACCTGAAAGGCATTTGAGAGGAGGAAATGAAATGTGGGTCTGCGGTCGCCTCGCTAACCCAACTTGTCAACTTGATTAGGATGCCGTGCAACTTTGGTACACCAAAATTTCAACCATTTAATCGCATGAAGGTAACGGTTGCCGTCGAATTCATTAGCGTTGACGCCAAAGACCCCACACGTCATTTCATTTTTGACTTCTTATAAAATAAATATATTTTTTATGAGAATATAAAAATAACAATTAATAATAATAATACTATCACAACTAAGAATCGTTGGGAAGATCGTTGGATGTGGTCGACCAAAGATTAGCTGCAGTTTAATTTTAAAAAAAAAAAAACAAAAAGAAAAAGCCTGGAAGACGTGTTTGTTTTCCCCAAATTTCATTTTGGTTTACTTCTGGCTGCTAATTGAAATGGGATGCCTGTGGCGACTATAAAAAACAACAATTAATAATAGTAATAATAATAATATCTGTACTCTTCTTTAGACTCTTGAAGCTGGAATACTATCTGCCGGTCGTATTAGTCACCTGATCTGATTTTAATATTGCTGCCCATATAAGTCATTAATTGAAAAGACCGTTGGATTTTCAGATAAATAAATAATAATAGGATTAATGATTGAATTGGGTTTTATACATTTATGGAGGTGGATTCAGAAAAAGTAACATCGCTAGTTCACATCTATGACTGGTGTCGTCACCATATAAGCATTTTCCTCGCATACATATGCGTATGCCTGTGTGTATAATAGAGATTTTGAAGCGACATGAAAATACTCATCAGTGAGAAAAAAAATGTTTCATCCATCGTCATCGATTTCATTTTACAGGCCTATAAATACGAAACCATGGCAGTCCATGTGAACATTTAAGGTGGAACGGGATCCATTTGTCTAACCATACAATTTAATCACACACTAAGAATATATATCTTGTTTGCACTTACCATATATTGCAAAGGGTTTGTTGCATATTCATATCTCCAATATAATAAATTTGGACTTTTTAACTCATAAGTTTTTAATTTTATGCATAATAGCTTTAAATTTGATATAATTAGTAAAAAGCTGTTATCGGTCTAAAGATAACTTCCTTTAAGAATCAAGCCAAATGATAAAAATGCATTTGCAAAATATTTATGATTTTTTAACCATTTTATTTTTTTTAGATCTAAGCCAACTACTATCTCTTACATCATCTTTTTTATTTTAAGAAATATTTTCAAAGGTATGAATGTTTAATTCAAGAAATATTTTGATATATATATATATATATTATTTTTAAAACTTATTCAAATTATATGGTTTATAAGGTTTTTATTATATAATATTTATGTTTTAGATAAAAAAAAAACATGATGGTAGAGATGATGGTTGGCTTGGATCTAAGAAAAAATAAAAAAGTCAAAAATTATCACAATTTTACAACTATATATAAGGGCATTTTTGTTATTTGACTTTATTCTTAAATGGCATTAAGTTATTTTTGACGGAAGATATCTTTTTGCAAATTATCAAACTTAAAGCCATTATATGCAAAATTAAAACTTATGAGTTAAAATGTAAAAATTTGTTATACTTGAAATATGAATATGCAAAAAAAACAACCTGATACAAACTACAGCCTGATACAAACTACAAACTTGCAACCACTTCTCAACGCAAAAACTCTCCTAAACAATAGCGGGAATACCCAGCCAGTGGCAACTCAGTTACAGTGGGATGTGAGCTGACAGAGCCACCTTAGCCTTTCCATATGGTGGAGGTTTCGACTGAATTCTCTGTTTTAGATGGCCCATTATTAAAACCCTACATTAACGGGACAATCACAGCCATACGTTTGAAGACCAATGTAATATATGGTAAGATCGATTCTCGATCATGTTCTATAGGCCATCTTCCCCTTCTTTTTCGTTTTTAGTAGCACTGAGATAAACAGATGAATTTGGCATGGAGAAATATGCGGTGTTTAGATCCCCACACCCGGCCTCTGGGAACGGACGTGGCGGTGTTCCAATCTGGGCTTTCCCTTCCAACATCTGAAGCACTTCGCTCATTGCCGGCCTCTTCGAGGGAATGTGTTGAATGCACCAAAGCCCCACTAAACACATCTTCTTTAGGACATCCCCATCCTCTTCATCTTCCCCCTCATCTCCAACAGTCTCGATGCTAACTGACCCGGTCCCTGTTTCAGC
>JAYJMB010088073.1:0-20104 GCA_036873735.1 Pouteria campechiana
CAATTTTCTACATGGTTTTACATGGAATTTGTCCCTAAACATCTTCAACATGCAAATTAAATTAAGCTCTTACCTTACGCTCCAAGTTTTTGTGGTGGGTTCCACTAATCAGCAATAGGGCATTGAGATTTGGTGGCTGGCATCTCTTTATTCCACAAGAAATTTGAAGCTAGGGACCACTAATCACTTGAATCACCATTTATTAGTGATCACCTGAAGCAAAATCTATCAAAATAGAAAATTGGGATGATGGGGGAAAGAACTCACATTGAAGAGTTCATAAACAGAAGCTTTCCCATTGTGAGGGGATTGGGGTGGGTATCACATTTTCATGCCCCACCTTCCGAGGCGTGACTTATCATTTTACACTGTATTATACCTTAAATTTCCCACTTTTAGGGTGGGGTACTCTATCCAAAATTTGGCAAAGCCTTCTCTGAATTTCATCCATTCAAACTTGTACAATCATACTATACATTAACTTCAAATAAATCAAAGAAATAATCTTAAAACACATACCCACATTCCCATAGCCCAGAATTTGTATTACACCATGATGGCAATAACCTAACTTATTCCAAGATACATAATATGCACATTTTTATACTATTATGACATGTCATTCCATTACAATATATATTACGGACAATTTAACATAATTATAAATCATGTGAGATCTTTGAATATAGATATACAATGACATATGAATTTCCAATACAAATTATTCTATTATAACAATATGGTCTTCAATATTGGCTCACCAAGCCCAAACCTCGGATAGGAATCTTCATCTTGCCTGTCAACTAAAATTTCAAACAAAAAGGTGTGAGTTCGGGCAACTCAGTAAGTAGACAAATATATTAAACAATAGTTAATTCACAATTAACACATTTCATATCAAATAATCAATATTTTCAAATTAAAAGTTCCATGTTATTTCCATCCAATCAAATAAGCTCATATTTATTCAATCTTCAATTTAAATATACAACAAAGGGATCTTATCCATCCCTCACATTAAACATCCATATCAACCCAAAATATGAAATATTCCAATCTAAGGGATACTTAATATCACTAATAACCAAACAACATCAACTTAAGCAAATATGATATATCCACTATCCCAATCAAAACATACATGCCTAGATTTCGAACAAATGCCATTCGATGGAAACAAATGCCTGCTTACTTTGTCATACTTCTAAACCATTTCTCCAGCTCAATACCTTTTTATCCTTCTTAAATCATCTTGTATAGGACAACAATCCCATTCATTTATAAACATAGCTCAAATTGATTCATTTCAAATTACCTGAATTAGATACAAAGATCAATGTAGTGTTAAACCCATATACTTCCCAAATGTATAAGAATCTACTTGTCAATGTACATTCTAAAGCCATATGCTAAACACCCATTTAACTTTTACAATATGTCAATTAAACTCTAATTCCATTTGAAATGATTAATCATTCCATCCCTTCTATAAGGGTTTTAGAGTCATAATCAAACTTAATTTATCCCTCATTGAGACATTTCATCACATGGCTAATAGGCACAATGTAAATCATAACATCTCAGTGAGGGTTCTCAAATAATTCCATTTTCAATCATATGTGATCATCATATAATATAACCAACAAGCAATTATCTTCAATAACAATCTAATTAGACTTTTAATCTAGTCGATTTGTGGCTCACATGACTTAAGCACAAAAACCCTCTTTCATCTTTAGCTAGGGCGTAGCCCAAAATTCATTTCTACTAGTCCAAATCGTCTCATACATGTTCTGCAATATACTAATTATGCCATTAATCATTTACCCCATGTTTAATTCAAAAGAAATTATGAAATGCCCAAATTTCACTATACATGGAAACCCTAGCTTAGCATAATTCATGATTTCTTATGCCAAATCACTATAATCAATGTATGAAACCATCTCCCCATGGATTTATAATCATATACATCAATTTCATTCTAACAATCCACCATGAAATGCAAACATGGTTTCCATCCATGAACAAGAATCCAAGCCCAAATTTCCAAATAGCTCCCTTCGATCCCCAAAATCTGAATCTTCTTCCATTTCCCACTGTCTAAATTCCAAAAATACAAGCCAAGAGGCATGCTAGCTTGATTATCCATCTTAATCCCCATGCTTACTAGCAAAATCAGTGATAAATGGGGCATAATAGAGTTAGGGAAGGAAGAACAATGTTAAGAGAGAAAATTGGATGAAATGGAATGAAAATGGAACGGATTTAGGGCTTAAAACATTGCATTTTTTGGGTGCTCCAACGCACCATCTGGCCTGTGTCACAACATAGAAAACCTGTGTTGGAACATAGACTTTGCTGAATACCTAGTATCACAACATAAAAACCTGTGTAACAACACAGGTGTCATGACATTGAATTCTTGTGTCACGACATTAACCTGCTACCCCAATGTAAAGTTAGTAGTTTGAGCATGAATTTTACAAACAATGTCCAAATGACCTAATTTTTAATACATTGGAAAGATAATTTCAATGGATACAACTTTTATGTTGACAAATATCTCTAAATCAGCACAAAAACATTTCAAAAATTTTAATAAGGTTGACCCATCTCATTCATCTTATTATTTTTTAGTCATTTGAATCAGCTTCAGTGTATTAGTCATAACTTCCTCATAAGATATTAGAATTGAGTGATTTTTCTTTCATTGGATAGATAATTGCATGATATACAACTTTCATGTTGAAAAATATTTCACATTAGTCCATTATCTATATCCAAATGCAATCACAATGAATCCTTTTTCCAAATTTAGTTTTTACACTGATGGAAAATCACCATAGTCCTCATTTTACATAAAACACTTCAAATCTCTCAATAATCACTTCTCACACATCACATATATGAAATGAGACTTTTTTATGCTATTCACCACTTTATTTGAAGTTAATTTCCAAAAATCACTCATTTAGTTTTTTTTAACCGAATTTCTCTGAATTTTTCTGCTATAATGACTTCACATGCCATTTTCATTCAAAAATGTATTCAAATCTTAAACCAAGAATCTCCACACATCACATACCCAAAACAAAATATGTTCATGCTATTTTTCATCTCATTTGAGGTCAATTGCCAAAAATCACTTATTCAATTCATTTTAACTAAATTTTCTATCATAAGTAACCCCATATGCTAATTTTATTTCATAATATATCCAAAACTTAAGCTAATGTTTCACACACATTACACTACACATAATAACTATCTTAGGCCATTCACATTGATCATAGATATGTTTTTTCCCAAATTCACCATTTCAGTTCTTTTTGTAGAACATTCAACTCAATAATTCAAAATTGAATAATTATCTCTAAAGTTCAATTTAAAACCTCATACATGTCACATTATGCCTAATAAGCATGGTTCATTATTTGCTAAAGTCATATACATGACTTAACTCAAAATCACTACTCGGGTCAATTTCACTCAAAACAACTAATGAAGTCATTCTCTTTGTTCAATTTAGTTTTTCAAAACAAATTTCTTTATAAATCACTGTTTATCAATTCAATTCTTCACTTTAATGAAATGTGAAGAATTTCTCCCAAATTTCAACACCATAGGTGTTATAGATTTTATATTGTTTTTATTTTGGTAGTCCATGCTCCAACTTAATTCCATACACATGCACTCATCTTGGATTTTCAAAACCCCATCTACTTCTCATTTTTGGAACATGTAAGTCATTCATTTAATAAAGCATATGTCCAAATTAATTATCTATAAATTAAATATAATTTTTGCATAATTTTATTACTTTTTTCTCAATTTAATTCGATTTTAACCAAAAATTACCAACAACTTGATTTTTCAGCTTCCCATAGGCAATTTTTTATTTATCTTCACCTATAAATTATTGATTAATGTATGTCCTCTTCATCCTCACATTAATATGTATTTTCCATCCATTTTTACTATTTTTTCATAATAAAATTTCTCAAAAATTTAATTTTATAGTATGCCACACCGAAAAAATTACCAAAACTTTACAATAGTTAAAATTTATATTTTTGAAATTTCCAAGGCCTTATAATAATGCTGCATGTGGAGTAATCAAAGAAAATATCCTGCAAGAGACATATGATCTATATGAGATGCTTAGAGCAAACTCCCAATAGAAGAGTATAAGAGGTAGGTCTAGAGGAATTTATGAGATCAACTCTAACACCAATCTTTCTATGCAGATATCAGAGATGAAGAAATAAATGAAGGAGATGTGCTCTATGATAGTGAACTTAAATTAACCTATCCCTACTAAGGTATGTTCAATTTGTGGTAATCCAGGACACTCACAAAATGTTTACCCTTCTAATGAAAATTTTACAGGGGTTTCGGAGTAAGCAAACGCAATGAATTTCTACAACCAGTGGCCATGTAATGATCCTTATTCAAATACTTATAATCTTGGTTAGAAGAATCATCCAAACATTTCATGGAGCAATAGCTATAATCAGAATCAAGTTGGAACTTCTTTTCAACCCAGGAAACACACTTTTGAGGAGACAGTTTAGTTTTTTGTCCAAGCAACTGAATTAAGATTTTAGAATGTGGAGGCATCAATAAAGAAGATAGAAATATGGTTGGGGAAGATTGTATAAACTGTGCAGATTCACATCCGCCAGAGCAAGCAAAAGCAGTCGTAATGTTAAGAAGTGGAAAGGTAATTGATAATAAAGATGATGAAGAATTTGATGAATCAAAAGCTTCTATAGGAATAGCCAATGGGAAGAAAAATGCAGAGGAGGAAGTGCATAAGTGCATTCAAGGAAGGCTGTGTTTCCAATAGTTGACCCTCCAGCCAACTACAAGCCACCACCACCTTATGATCCACCAGTGCCTTTTCTAAGAAAATTGAGGTAAAGCAAATTGGATAAATTATTTTTTAATATTAATGATATCTTTTACAAAGTTAATGTTAACTTACCTTTGTTTGACATGATTAAGAACATGCCAGGTTATGCTAAGTTTTTGAAGAAACTAACCTCAAGGAGGCATAAGTATGAGCCTCATGAAAAGGTGATTGTTTTACAAGTAGCTAGTGCAGTTCTGCAGATAAATTTTCTTCCAAAGTTGAAGGATCCAGGTAGTTTTAATATCATAATCACTGTTGGAGGAATGAATAAGGTAAAAGCTATGTTAGATTTAGGAGCAAGTATAAATTTAATGCCTCATTCTGTTTACTTGCAGCTTGGTTTAGAGATTTGAAAAAAGCTATGCTAGATTTAGTATCAAGTATAAATATGATGCCTTATTCCATTTACTTGCAGCTTGCTTTGGGAGATTTGAAACTTACTACAATGTCTCTACAACTTGCAGATAGATCAGTGAAATATCCCAGAGGCATTGTAGAAGAAATATTGGTGCAAATTGAAAAACTTATTATTCCAGAAATTTTGTTGTGCTTAACATGGAGAGGCAAGTGACTCTAGAGAGAGAGGTGCCCATTCTTTTAGGGTGTCCATTCATGGAAATAGCTAGGATAATCATTGATATGTAGAATGGGAAGCTAAAAATGACTATTTTAGATGAGACTATGGAATTTTTCATTTATAATTCTCTTTCATTACCTTCAAATCCTATAGATCCTAGTGGTTGTTTTCAAATCGATGATTTGGACTCACTTGTATCATCTACTTTTTTGCACCAAGAAACAAAAGACAAATTAGTGTTGGTGCTCACAATTAAAGAATTCATTGAGGAGGATAAAAAAATAAAGTGTTGAAAGAAAGTTTGGATAGTGCAGAAGGAGTCAGAGAAGAAAAGTCACCAAAGAGGTGTTGACACATTTGAGTTCCAATTTAGCACCTTCAATTGTGAAACCCCCAAAACTAGAATTGAAGCAACTACCATCGAACTTAAAATATGTATTTTTTGTTGTGAATGACACTCTTCTGATTATAGTTGTAGCTGACTTATCTGTTAAAGAAGAGAATAAGTTGTTGAATACATTGAGAGAGCACAAGGAGGCTATAGGCTAAACTTTAGCTGACATTAAAAGAATTAGCCTCACTGTGTGCATGCACATTATTCTGTTGGACGATGATGTTAAGGCTTTTAGGGAGGCTTAAAGGAGACTTAACCCACACATGGAGGATGCTGTTAGAGCAGAAGTCATCAAGTTGTTGGATGTAGGTATTATTTACTCAATTTTTGATAGCAAATGGTTAAGTTCAGTTCATGTGGTACAAAAGAAATCTAGTATTTTTGTTGTCAAGAATGATAATAATAAGTTAATGCCAATAAGAATGACTAAAAGATGGTGAATGTGCATAGATTATAGAAAACTTAATGTAGTCACAAGAAAGGATCATTTTCCTCTCCCTTTCATTAATCAGTTGCTTGAACAATTGGTATGTCATGCTTAATACTATTTTCTGGATGGTTTTTCAAATCACAATCAGGTTCCTATTGCTCAGAAGACTAGGAAAAGACAACCTTCATTTGCCCATTTGAAACTTTTGCTTATCAAAGGATGCCTTTTGGCTTATACAATGCCCCTACAACCTTTCAGAGGTGTATGATGTTTATAAAGGTTTTCATGGATGATTTTTCTGTCTTTGGTGATTCATTTGATGATTGCCTTAATAACTTGACATTAGTGCTTAAAATGTGTGTTAAAATGAATTTGACATTAAGTTGGGAGAAGTGCCTTTTCTTAGTTAAGTAGGGAATTGTGCTGGGACATATTGTTTCAAGCAAAGGCATTGAAGTTGAGAAGGCAAAGATTGATTTGATTGCAAAATTATCCCCTTCCACTTTAGTTAATCTAGTGAGGACTTTTCTGGGTCATGCAGGTTTCTATGGAAGGTTTATAAAAGACTTTTCAAAAATTTCTAAACCACTACGTTACTTGCTAGCTAAAGATGTGACTTTCTGTTTTGATGATGAGTGTCTTATTACTTTCAATACCTTGAAAGAAAAGCTAAATTCTTCTCTAATTTTAATAACTCTTGATTGGTCAATTCCTTTTGAGCTTATGTGTGATGCATCTGACTTTACTGTTGGTGTTGTCTTAGTATAAAGAATAGATAAATTACCTCATGTGATTCATTATGCAAGTAGAACTTTGAATGAAGCACAATTGAATTATTCCACCACTGAAAAATAATTGCTTGCAATTGTGTTTGCATTGGAAAAATTTTGCTCATATCTGATTGGTTTGAAGTAATTATCTATTCTGATTATGCTGCATTGAAATATTTGCTAAATAATAAGGATGCCATGCCCAAGTTGATCAGGTGGATATTATTGCCACAAGAATTGAACCTGACAATCAAGGATAGAAAATGTTATAGCTAATCATTTGTTTAAGTTGGTAGAAGGGACTAATTTTGAGCAAAAGAAAGGTAAAAAAAGAATTCCCATCAATGAGATTTTTCCTGACGAGCAACTATTTTATTTAAATGGAAGTGAACCTTGGTACACTAACATTATTAATTATTTAGTTAAGGGAGTTTTTAATCCTATGCTGAATCTGTAAGGAAGGAGGAGGTTGCTATCTGTAGCAAAACACTACTTTTGGGATGATCCAGTTTTTTTTAAAATGTGTCCAGAATAGATCATTAGACATTGTATACCTGAGGATGAATAGTAAAGCATTTTAAAACATTGTCACACATTCAACTGTGGAGGGCATTTTGGTGGTAAGAAGACTGCTCTCATAGTTTTTCAATCTAGTTTTTACTACCCAACTATTTTCAGGGATGCTCATGCCTTTTGTGCAAGGTGTGATAGGTGCTAGAGAATAGGTAACATTGGTAAAAGAGATGAAATGCCACTCACAAGTAATCTTATGGTAGGATTATTTGATGTATGAGGCATTCATTTCATGGGCCCATTCCCATCATCTAATGAGAACATGTACATTTTTCTTACTATTTAGTATGTGTCTAAGTGGATTGAGGCAATGGCCACTAAAACTAATGATGCTAATGTTGTGTTAAAATTTTTGAAAGACAGAATTTTTCTAGGTTTGGCACTCCAAGAGTAATCATTAGTGATAAAAGAACTCATTTTTGTAATAAGGTATTTGCAACTTTATTGAAATGTATAACATTAGTCATTAAGTCGTAGCACCTTATCATCCAAAAATTTCTAGACAAGTTGAAGTAACAGAGAGATTAAAGCAATTCCAGAGAGAATAATGAACACCTCAACGAAAGATTGGGCAGTATAGTTGAATGATGCACTTTGGGCATATAGGATTGCATTCAAGACCCCGATAGGAATGAGTCCTTATAGACTTGTTTTTGGAAAAGCATGCCATTTGTCGGAGGAGTTAGAGCAAGCATATTGGGCGATAAAGAAACTAAGCTTTGATTTGCAGAAGGCAGGTGAAGAAAGAACACGTCAACTGAATGGACTAGAGGAGTTGAGAGATGAAGCTTATGAGAATGCAAAGATTTATAAGGAGCGAACAAAGAGATATCATGATCAAATCATTCGCAAAAGATGCATTGAATCGGGAATGAAAGTTTTATTTTATGACTCACGTTTATGTTTGTTTCTAGGAAAAATGCAGTCTAGGTGGTTTGGACTATTCCTAGTGACACAAGTGTTCTCATATGGAGCTGTGGAGTTAAAGAACTTGAGCACTTGGAATAAGTTCACAGTTAATGGTCATCAAGTAAAGAGATATGTGAGGGATGACTTGCCAATGCAGTTGAATGAAATTGTTTGATTTTAAAATCTATGAGAGGAATCATTTTGCATAGACATTAAATAAACTTTCTTTGTTTGCTTGGCATTTAGTTTAAGTAGTTATTTCATTTCTATATTAGGACATTTTTTTAAGTAGTGGTTTGATATTTCTGTTATAGAAGGAAGAATTTTTTTTTTAGAATGAGCATAGAAGTTGTAGAGTACTGCAGATGATATTTCAAGTGTTATAATAGCCAGAAATTTGCAAAAGTTGTCAAAGCAATTTCAGAAGGAGAGGATGAGAATGCACACCATTTAGGGAAGCCCATGAACTTAAACTTCTATCACTATTTCACATTGAGGACAATATTGGGTTTAAGTTGGGGGGGTATTTGAAGATTTACATTTAGATTTCAGATTTGCATTTAGTTCAATTTTGAAAAAATTTTTAGATTGTCAGTTGGAATTATTTTTTAGAATTTAGGTGTATATTTTTAAGAAGCTACAATTTCTACTGACTTAGCTAATTAAAGCTAAGAGCAATTATGTTAATATTTTGAAATTGAATAGGATGGATTCATTTTCACTTAGTGGTCAATAACATATGCTGAGTTTTTTATTAACATTGCATATGATTTAGAAGGAATGTAAATGTTACCTTGTGATTTATTGATTCTTATGATAAGTTCTTCTTTTTCATGACTGATGAAAATTTCATTGAGCACATTACATCATGAATATACAAACTGTATGTTGATTAGTTGATGATGTTGTGAATTTAGTAACATATTTTGGTTAACATGAGCATGCTAGAACTTGTTTGATTATCTCTCAAGGTAAAATCCTAGGTAACATGTTTACTTGGAAGTGATTTAGGCATTCTGTGATCAGTTTGAGCCTTTCAAGCTAACCTATTACATTCATTATCACTAATGTCCCCATTAAGCTTTAATGAAAGAATGACATATGCAAAGTATATAAAAGAAAACCATTCAACTTTTTTTTCTTTAGCCTTATCATTCAGTCTGTTTCTACTTCGAAAACCATGTTAGACCTATTAAGAGACGTATTTATACATGATGGTAGAGATGTATATGAGTGCATAAGAAAATAAGTTTGGAGGTCATTAAAAAGATAAATTTCAAAAGAAAGATATGATAAAAGGACAGAAATCAATAAAGATTTATCCTTAAATTGGGGGCATCATATCTCCATGAACTCAATAGAAAATAAGTTTGGTGATGTGGTAGTAATATAGCCCATAGTTGGGGGATCACATCCTAATGAATGTAAAAGAAAATAAGTTTGGGGTTGTAGTAGTAATATAGCTCATAAAATAGATAGAACTCCAAACAAAAAGTCAAGAGAGTGAATAGTCAAGTAAAATTCAGATATGATTTCTTACTTGTTGAATCCTTATTTCATTTCTTACTAGCTAAACCCAAGGGCCCATTACAAGTCTAGTAAAGACCTATTGATCCCAATGAATAGAGTTATCTACATTAGTGACAAGGTATTATGAAGAGGAAGCTTATGGGGTGTTTGTGAAGATCATGAGAATCATTGGTTTGCATAGTGTTGACTGAAAAATATGCATGTAACATGAGATTGACACTGCAGACACACATTTTCATTTTATGAAAGGATTGATGAAGCATAGGTTTCATGAGATTACTTGGTAAGTATCTTGAGTGATTTCTGAGATATGTGTATATGTATAATTTATCTGGCATGTTACTGACTAATTCATGAGTTTGGAGTGTTATTTTGCTTGAGGATGATCAAAAGCTAAGTTTGGAGGTATTTGATAAGCTCATAATATATTATATTTTTATATTTAAATTAACATATTTAGGATCCTCATTTAATGTATTTTCAATGGTTTATATTAACATTTAAGTAAATATTACACTTAATAGAGTTCATTTTGTGACAAACATAAAATTCTATAAAATGAAATAGAAGATTACACAAGGTGTCATTTTAAAATAATTTCAGTTACTGATGAGGCATATTTGGAAAATTTGTTCAACACGAAAGTTATAGTCATTATTCTTATATTTTCAATGTATTAAGAATTACATGATTTTGAGTTTATATGAGAAAGTTATAGCTAAAACAGTGCAACTATAGTGTCACATTTGTCTGCTACTTTGTTTGACAGAAGGTGTTACTTTGAGGGCCCATGCCTCATAGAAAATGGATGCTTTAGACAATGTGATCAACATAAAAGTTCTAGCCAATGAAATTATCTATCCAATGCAAAATGAATTGTGCAATTCTGAGTATGTATGAGAAAATTATGATCAAAATACTCAAACTATCTCAAGAAATACTTTGTCTATAGTAAGTAGAACTTCGTCTGCTGGTGACAAAACTTTATCTGTCATAAATAGATCTTTGTCTACTGGTGACAGAACTTTGTATGTAGTAAGTAGAACTTTGTTTGCTGGAGATAGAATTTTGTCTAAGACTATCATAGACAAAGCAGATTTATCTAAGATGAATTGCAGCACTTTGTCTGTAGACTAACCATAGACAAAGCAAATTCGAAAAATGGAGAAAATAGTTTAGGGACGAAATAAAATTGTGAACCAATAAAATTTCAAATATGTTGAATCTGATTTTGCTATCCAAACTATGATTGTAGAAATCAACAATGTATTTTTGGCAATGGGGTCCCACAATGATCAGCATTCGCAATTATTTCAATTATCTTTGGAAGCAAATTCCTTCGCACATTGCTGAAATTTTTTGAAGTTTGGAATATGTTAGCTATTACAATTTTCAGAAGGTTTTATACATGGAAGCTATCTTTTCTTGTGGAAAGATAGAGTAATTCTTAGAAGAGGATCTTTGTGCGTAAAGGAATTGAAATTCATGGAGGAGTTCTACTAAAACCCTGCTGCTTGGGTTATTTAAGGATGTCAAAGATGGAGTTTTAAGTGGGAAGAACATAGTTCAGTATAGAGAGAGAAGCAAGGGATCAAGAGAAGGATTTTAAGTTCTGCAATCATGCATATTTCAGAAAGTTTTATTTCTATTTTCATTATGAACTAAATTCCTTTTTCTTTGGCAATGATGTAGCCCTCCTTAAATTTATTGTTAATAGAGATTGTTCAATATGGATTAGCTTGATTATCTTTGAGTACATGGTTAAGGTAGACACCATATACTAAACCATGTATTGTGCTCTTTTAAATAAATGAGTAGATGGTTAAGGTAGACGTCATATGCTAAAATATTCTCCTTGGTTCATTAAAGTTCTTTTGATCTTCATGAGTTTTCAATCTAAATTATACTACACATTATAGGTAATTGGAAAGAGGAAAAATACTTGATTTAAACTTGGAAGCCTAATGGTAATAATCATACAGTGGATAGAATGAATCCAAGATGCTAAATTAATACCAATATCTCAATAACAATGAATTTCATTGAGTAGTGAAGTCAGATTCCTAGACTCTTACAACCTGAAATCTCTTTTACATTACTCACTATTATTATTGTAATGTCTAAGGCGTTAAATTTTGAGACATCGGTGGTGAGGTTACTATCCTATCCATTGGGCATATGAATAAGTGGAGCATGGCACCATTAGCATGGAAAATGATTGAAGAATTTGTAAAAACATTGCTATGGAAACTGAATTGTATAACCAAAATGGTGTCATTAATAGTTTCTTGAGTGAAATGAACCCAACTGGAGGGACTGGTGTAGCATGATTGTTATGTGTAATGTGATATGCATGAGATATTGAATTGAAAATTTTATGATGATTTTGTGGTTATGAATTATTGAATTGAATGCTATGTAAAATGAACTCAAGAGCAGATTTGTGGCAAATGGCCTCAAGTAAAGTGGTAAATAGAATGGGCATGTTCCATTTCATGCATTTGATGTATGTGAAGTGATTGTCACGAAATTTAAAGTGTTTTATGTGAAATGGGACTATTAGTGATCTTTTATAAGTACAAATTCTGGAATTGAATAGTTCTTTGCAATGGATGAGTTAAGTTATTGGTTTAGGGATGATAAATTGATATAATCTCTAGTATTTGAGAGAGATTAATATGTATTTGAATGTGATAGGATTATGTTAAAATGTCATCTTAATGAGGGATTAAATTCCTAAGGAAAATTAAGGTTTAAAGTGGAAGAAAATCAATAAAATATTGGACAACAAGTTGATGCTGTGGTACAAAAATTTAGTGCTGCGACATCGGTTCAGAATGGATAAAATAGGGACATCTAGCAGGAGGATGCTGTAACACTGATATTGGATGTTGTGGCACTAGACTGGATGCTGCGACATCCAAATTTGATGTCGCAGCACCACTACAGCATGGGGTAAAAGTTTGGGCAGTCAACGAATTGATGTTGTCACACAGGTTTTTGATGCCGTGGCATAAATCCTATGGTGGGTCGAAGCAACAAAAAATTCAACTTTTTAATAACTTGGCCCATTCCATTTTCATTTCTATCAGTCTCATTTCTTCTCCCATGCCCCAAACTCATGCCCTGGACCCTATTTAGCCAATTTTGCATCAAATCTTTGAGAGGATAAGTGTGTTTAGAAGTGTAACCTATCAACCATGAATCTTGACCTAAGTTTTAGTCATTTTGATGAAAGAAGAATGAAGAAAATATGATTTCATGCAATTGGAAGGAGCTAATGGGGATTTTGGACTTAGATTCTAATCCATGGGTGAAAGCTACATCTGAATATCATGGTTTGTTTTCCCTAATCAACTTTTTGATTTATGCTTGCTAGAGTTTCTTGCATATTGTGAACAGTAACTTTGGGGAGATTTGATATGGAGTTGATGTAGGAATCATGGGAGAAATGATTTTATGAATTGATTATGGTAATTTGGACATGAGAAATCATAAATTTGGGTTGCTAGGGTTTCTACCCATTTGTGAATAGTGAATTTTGGGGCTTAGATTGATGTATATAATCATAAATTCAAGGGGGAATGATTTAATACAATGATTATTGTGATTCGGCATGAAAAATTATGAATTTTGATAAACTAGGGTTTTGATGAATAGTGAAAATTGGGGATTTCCTAATTTTTGCTGAATTAAATATGGGGTAAATGATTAATGACATAATTATCATGTTTTAGAACATGCATGAATGGATTTAAACTAGTGAAATCGAGTTTTGGGTTATGCCCTAAGTAGGGGTTAAAAAGAATGTGTATATGGGCCATATGAGCCACAAGTTGATTGGATTAGAGGTCTAATTAAAGTGTTATTGAAGTTAATTACATGCTAGTTATATAATATGATGATTATATATAATGGCAAGTGGGATTCTTTAAGACCCATTGTTGAATATGTTGACTTTTGACTGTACAATGATGAGTATGGAATTATGCACTTGGGAAGCATATGGGTATAGCCATAAATCAATCATAGTAATTAATTTATTCGTTTGGAAGAAATCAGTTCGAGCTATGTTTGTAATGAATGAGATTTTACCTTGTACAAGATGATCTGAGAAGGATGTAAAGGTATAGAGCTGAAGGAATGGTTTGGAGCTAAGAGCCCAAGGTAAGTACGCACCCCTTTGCATTGATTGAATATATGATTGGTTGGGGATAATGAATATCCCATTGATTTGAGTGCTTGCTTGTGTGTTTTGATTGGGGATAGTAGATAACCCATCTTGTTTAATATTAATGTTATAGTGGTTTGTTAGGGGATAATGAGTATCCCTTGGATTGGAATATTGGATACTTTGATTTGATATGAATGATGTGAGGGATAGAGAATATCCCTTCATGTATGTTAAAGTTTAAGATTGATTTGAAATGAAATTGATTGGTTGGATGGGAATGATAGTGATTCCCTATTTGGTATAAAGTGATGATCATATGTTATGTTTATTGACATGGTAGTGTTTTGGATGGATGATTGAGCCATAGGGCTATTTATTGAGGATTTAAAGGCTAGTAAGAATCAGGAGATGAGGGTCATCTCTTGATTATTGGTTTGGAAGGAAAATTGGAGGGGGAAATAATGAAAACTAGAGGTATGATAGAGTGGTATCAAAGCCCAAATACTTATTTGTGTGATAAGTTAAGTTGAGATATGAGCTCGACATGCCATTAAGAGTTTACGAATTTATGAGATAAAAAAACATAAGAATGAAAGTGAAATTTCATTTATAAGTTGAAGGCATGAGTGAGGGAAAAGAGGCATTTGGAATTATTGGTAGAAATGTTAATCATATGAATTGATATGATTTGCACAAATGATATTGATATGAAATGAATATGATGATGCTTTGACAGTATAAAGATTATTTGATTATATATGTAGTTGATGACATGTAATTGTTATGAGCAGAGTAGTGCAAGGAAGCATGCTGATACTTATATGCATCTTTGTTGAATGTTTGAATTGTTAATTATTTTATAGAACATGTGAATATGAAATGATGAAATTATGAAGTGTAGGGATGATTATTGGAAATTGAATTCAGTATAGTTTGTTTAATCGAATTGTGATGAAATCATTGGATTCCTTTGGGTTAAATGGTTATGTAAATTTTGCTGGTTATTTGAGTGTTTTAATTGAATATGACATGTTATAGTAATATATTTATTTCATCAAATATATTTGTTTGATCAAAGATGTATTTAGTTCAGAATTGGAAGAGTTTTGTAATTAATAGTATGTTTGGAATTTGGGGACTTATTGATGGCTTTTGGTTATGATGATCAACATAATTATATATAATTGAATAACTTTGCATGTGATCAATTGGATTGAATAAATAGGACAATGGATAGTGATTATCTCACTTGTTTGATTCCATGGGGATTATTGTAATTGGTGTACTAATGTTATTGCATTGGAAGGATAAAAGTTTGTAGTTTGGATATTCGTTTGCAAGTTGTTTATCTGGCTATTTGTGAAATTACAAAATTATTGTAATATTCTATTAGATGATGAAGTGAAAAGGTGTCCTGGAATGGGACCTTAGAACCCCCCCACCCTAAAAGTGGGGAAGTCGAGGTGAAAATAAATGCAAAAAATCAAGGTCATGCCTAAAAAGATGGGGCATGACAATTATTTTCTATTATCTTACATTACACTTTGAATTACTTAGTCTTTAATTTATCTTATTGATTTAGAACAACTTAGTTTTAGTAACTAAATATAATTGAATCAATTTGATAGTTCTCTATGGGATCGACCCTTGCTTTGCACACTATACTGCTATACACTATTGTACTTGTGAGGAATTATAATTTGACCATCACAATGTTGGACTTAGGTAAAAGCATCAATTTGATGCCCTATTTGTTGGGTTCCATAAGCTTGGCTTAGCCCAAAAGGGGAAGGGTGAATTGGGTTTATAAATTTTTTTGCTTAACCCTTGTTTGATTACTTTCCCTTATTTTTGTGCTTATGTGCAAGTTATAATGAAATAAGTAATAAAGCAGTTAAATGAAAGAAAGTAAATCAATCACACATGAATAGCACATAATATTTTTATAGTGGTTCAGGCAACCTTCCCTACTCCACTCTTCCAAGAACACTCCTCTTTGTGCCTTGGGTTCTACTATCTCTTTATAATGGAATTACACAAGTACTAGCACTCTTCTAGATTCTAGCTCTAGGGGGCATAAACTTAGCAATCAATTATGAGAACAATCTTTCCAACAATTGACTTGCTCTTCTTGATTCCAGCTCAAGGGGGCATAAACTTAATAATTGATTATGAGAACAATCTCTCCAACAATGGAATTGCTCTTCTTGGTGGGTTTCTAACAACTCAAGATATACATAAATGAAAGAAAGAGAGAATTACACTTTGAACGTGCTTCTTATTGAGTGTTGGGAAGAAGTAATTTGAGCAACTCTTTTTGGTGCTTAGAATCTCCCCTTTGTGTTGTAGAAGAAGGCCTTGGATGAATATTATGAATTTTGAAAGCTCTTGTGTAAGTATGAAAGTGGTTTTAGCTCTTGGCCTTGGGTTGCTTGAAAATGAAAAGATTAAAGCTCAAAAGGATCTTCAAAATGAATGCTTCAACCTTTTGGAAACATCACTCCATTCCCCCTTAAATAGATCTTTCAAAATCATGGTTGCTAGAGTTGATTTGATGAAGCAATATTTGAATTTTTTATCGTTGGGGGTCAACAGGCGTTATGGTAGGTGCCTGGGCCAAGCAGCTATGTGCCAGGAGATATGCCAGGCGGCTAGGCCATGCAACTATGGTCGATTCTCTAGCTTTTCTTCCAAGTGTACCTTACTACCTTCTGGCAGGCGATATGGCAGGTGGTTGCTCCAAGTGGCTGGCATCCCAAGCAGTTTACCAAGTAGTTGCTCCAAGTGGCTAGTATCCCAAGCAGTTGCTCCAAGTGGTTGGCATCCTCCACTTATGTTTTTGCATTCTGTCACTTTTTGAGACTTTGAAAATTTTCACTACAAATTAAAATACATTTGTCCACATATAATTTGCATAAGTTTAGAAACATGGATATAAAATTTGAATCATATTTTTGTATTTAAAAAAACTCTTTTAAGCTTACATTTTTTGGAATATAGAAATGATATTTCTCTGAGGCACAATTTTATCTCTACGATTATAAATATGATCCAATGTAGCAAAATACGTTAAACCAAGTTAATTGCAATATCGATCATAGTGATTTTTTGATAACTTGCAAATATGCTTTCCTAGTGATTACTCAATTAAAATACATACTCTTCAAGCATACTTGACTACATTTCAATCTCCCTAAATTATCAACATCATTAGCATATATCAAGTCAAAAATAAGTTATGTTGTTATCAAAATCATGTATATAATCCTAACAATCTCCCCCTTTTTGATGATGACAAAACTTAAAGACTTGAGTTGTTTTAAAGAATATGTTAATGATCCATTTGCAATTGCAAACTCCCCCTATCTATTTGAAATATATATTCCTATGGAGTTTGAGATTTTATCATAAAGAAAAGTCATGATATATATGATGTTACTACTCTTTAGATACAATTTATGACAGGCTTCCTTTCTTCCAAACAAGTCTTTCTATATATTTTCTCCTCATTTTTGTCAATAGCAAAAAAAATTTCAATGGGAGAGATAGTCTTTAACCAGGGAAATATTCAAACATTAGATAGATCTTCATTGAAACTGATTATTAAGAGGAAAATTATCAAGGTAATGCATAACCACATAAGGCTTATATAAGGATCTCAATCATTCCCAATTCTCTTCTAATGTTGTAAAAATTTTCTGGTGATAATGGTTTTGTGAAAATGTCCGCAAGTTGAGCATTGATAGGCATATACTCTAAACAAATATCATGCTTTTCTATATGATCTCTTATGAAATGATGCCTAATTTCAATATGCTTTGTGCAAGAGTGTAAAATAGGATTTTTTGTTAAACATATAACACTTGTATTATCACACCTTATAGGAATATTCCTATAATGTAAACCATAATCCAGAAATTATTGTTTCATTTAAAGCAATTGTGCACAACAAATTCCAACTACTATATACTCAGCTTCTGCAGTAGAGAGAGCAACACTAATTTGCTTTCTAGAAAACCATGAAACTAAATTATTTCCTAGAAATTGACATGTTCCATTGGTGCTTCTTCTATCAACTTTGTATCCTCCAAAGTCAGCATCTAAATATCCAACTAATTCAAAACCAGATCCTCTTGGATAATATAGCCCTAGACTTGGTGTTTCAACTAGATACTTAAAAATTTATTTTATTGTAGCTAGATGTGACTCTCTTGGGCTAGACTAAAATCTAGCACATAAACATACGGTAAATAAGATATCAGGCCTAGATGCGGTTAAGTATAGCAAGGAACTGATCATACTTTGATACAATTTTTGATCAACTAGTTTACCCTTCTCATCTTTATCTAATCTTGTTGAAGTGCTCATTGGAGTATTTGAAGCTTTCACTTCTTCCATCTTGAACTTTTTGAACATGTCTCTTGTATACTTGGATTGACAAATATAGTTTCCATCATCTTTTTGTTTGATTTCCAATCTAAGGAAATAGTTTAACTCACCCATCATGCTCATTTCAAATCCAGCCTGCATAATTCTAGAAAAATCTTGGCAAAGAACTTCATTAGTAGCACCAAAAATAATGTCATCTACATAAATTTTAACTATCAAGATATCAATGCAAACATTTTTAATGAATAATGTAGTATCAACTTTTCCTCTTTTGAACTGATGATCATCCAAAAACTTAATCTTTCATACCAAGCTCTTGGAGCTTGCCTTAGGCCATATGTTGCTTTAGTAAGTTTATACACATGGTTCAATTGATCAATAAACTCAAAACCAGGAGGTTGCTAAACATATACCTCCTCATCTAGATACCCATTAAGAAATGCACTTTTCATATCCATTGGAAATAGCTTAAAATTCTTATAGGATGCAACTGCAAGTAACATTCTTATGGCTTTTAATTTTCCTACAAGGGCATAAGATTTTTCAAAGTCAATTCCATCTTCTTGGGAATACCCTTTAGCAACTAATCTTGTCTTGTTTCTAACAACAAGTCCACTTTCATCCAATTTGTTTCTAGAAACCCATTTGGTTCCAATTACTTTCACATGCTTGGTCTAGGAACTAATTCCAAAACAATGTTTCTTTCAAACTAGTTTAGCTCTTGTTGCATTGCAATTATCCAGTTTTCATCATCAAGAGCTTGATTAGTGCAAGTAGGTTCTATGTTTGAAATAAATGCACAGTGTCCACAAATGTTTTGCATGGATTTTCTTATCCTAACTCCATCATATATGTCACCTATGACTTGATCTCTAGGATAGGCAATTATGAATTTTAAATCAGTGGGGTGTTGGTATGGAACATTACCTCACTTACTTCTTTTTTAGCTTCTGAATTTTGATTATCATTTTGCATTGAACTTCCTTCTTCCCCTTTCTTTTCCCTCCAAGGATAATTATGTCGGATGGTTCAAACAAATCCATATGTAATAACTCTAATGGTCTGGATGTGGATACTTCATTTTTGGAGGAAAAAGAGGCTTTGGTCTATTTAGACATTTGACAAGCTTTGCAAATTTGATTTTTGTCATACCTCAGTTTGGGTAGACCATTTACTAAAATTTTCTTCCATAGAGATTTGATATTTGACATATTAATATGTCACATTCTTTTATGCCACAACCATGGGTTGTCATTCATAGCAATTAGGTACTTTCCTATAATTTCATCTAGATGGACTAGATGTATATTTCCATGTCTTTTTCCACTAAACAATAAGCTGTTATCAACATCTACTACATTACATGTGGATGATTCAAATATAACTTTATGACCTTTATCACACAATTGGCTAATGCTAAGTTATGTTTGAGACCATCAA